>WWET01000089.1:888116-901628 GCA_011038615.1 Limnodynastes dumerilii | reverse complement strand
CATTCCCCCAACCCCCCCCCCCCCTTATCCTTACCAATCCTTACCACATACCACAACATAACAACGAAAATAAACAAATAATTCCCATACGAGAACATATCGCATGTACAATACCGTAATACAAGGATAATGGGTATTGCATGTTATTAAACAATACAGGACCACTAGACTGTAGAGAAGCTGAGTCAAGTGCCGTGCTGAGCTGAGGGACATGGGGTAGGAGGGTAAATATATCAAAACAGGAAAATACAGTGCTTTCATATCTATACAATATTCTAACTGTAGAGCATGTGTGAAGACACTGAGGAAAAAACATACACTTTGATTTTGAGGTTCAAGAGACACATTTGTAATATAAAATTCTTCCAAATGCTGTTGTTGTATTTTTCTTTTTTTTTCTTTTTGTAGGGTGCCACTAGGCATTTGCAGTAATATGTATTCCATAGACAAAAACCTTGTCTGATTTTAAGGTTTCCTAATATAACACCAAATCAAAGACCTTTAAATCTAAACTCAAACTCCAAAAAGCAATGAAATTATGACATTCATTCACATCTCATTCTGTGCTTTATCTCCGTGCTCTTCAACCTTTTCTCACCCTAGGAACAAATAAGCCCTTCCCAGAATTCCACGGCCCACCAAAAGCAAAATATACACACAAAAAAAGCAAGAATTACAAAGTACATACACAGAAATTACATTTATTTTTATGTGATAAATTTAACATTGCAGTTAGTAATTTTTTTCTAACTAATATTAACTGTCAGCCAGTAGCCAACATCATGTGTCTCCAGCCTCCCCAGTATCCCCCATTATGTGTCTCCAGTCTCTCCAGTATTCCCCATCAGGGGCCAGATTTACTATGCTGTGGGTTTGGATAATTAGAGATGTTGCCCATAGCAACCAATCAGATTCTAGATTTCATTTAAATGTTACATACTAGAGAATGTCGACTAGAATCTGATTGGTTGCTATGCGCAATATCTCTACTTTTCCAAACCTGCAGCTTAGTAAATCTGGCCCAAGGTGTCAGCAGCTTCTCCAGTATACCTAATCGTGTATCTGCATCCTCCTCAGTAACCCCCATTAATGTGTCTGCAGCCTCCCCAGTAGTTCCCATTCATGTGTCTCCAGCCTCCCCAGTAGTTCCCATTCGTGTGTCTGCAGCCTCCCCAGTAGTTGCCATTCATGTGTCTCCAGCCTCTCCAGTAGTTCCCATTCATGTGTCTCCACCCTCCCTATACTTTACTTACCTTTTCAGTGTTCCTCCTGGTGCTGACATGACCTGAGGTTGCACCAGCGTCACACTGCAGGAAATCCCACCTGACACTGATATTCCATGTTGGTGTAAGGGCTGGATTGGGCGTAAGCTTGGCCTGGAAGAGGTTGGGATAAGAACAGGGTGTTGGCGGAGTGTGGCACAAATTGTGAAATTATTACTTTAAGGCAAGGTCTTCCTTTGTTTTTTCTCCTGTTGGAGGCATTGCGCCACGGAACACTTGGCAACATCTTGGCACACTGGTTAAGGGTCACTGCCTTATCTTATTGCATGGCGTTCAAATTTCCCTCTGACAGTACAGTGAATTAATCATGTGACATCACAGGTGGTTGGGGTATTCAACAAGGAGCCTGCTACAGGCCTTCAGTTTATAAAGTTTTATTATAGTGATTAAAAACCCCCCCCTTATTTACAGTGTGTCCCTCTACCTCAAAACATACCACAGTCCACCAGGATGAGGTAACATGACTGATTTCTCTGCTAATAACAAGAAAATCTGTGAGAGAAGTCAGCCATCTTGCTTCTCTTATGTGAAGCCAAGTACATGGGGCTGTCAGTTGACACATGCAACACTGTGAAATTTACTATATATAATGGGGCATATTTTCCCAAATAGTAAAGAAATTGTAATTTTCTCTGAAATCTCACCCCCGAAGGCACTCCCCTAAACCATTATCTTAACAAAAAACAAAAACAAAAAACAGCTAGTGTAAAGATGCACTGTACACAGAGCAATGCCTTCCCAATAGTCTGGCAATAAAATTTTGACTTTCCAAACAGGAAGTAGATAAAATGGACTTTTAACCTATTCTAGTTGTGTATTTTTCATTATTTAAATTTTTTTATTTGGCATGCAACACCAAGAGACGGTTGTGTCCTTATAAATATTGAGTTGTAGAAGCTTGCGAATTTGCAGGCGAACAGTCCATGCACACACCTGGTGCTATGCATTGTAACTTTGAACATATGGAACTGGTTTTTCTGTACGCTCAGATTTCCATACCTTTTGGGTGTGAAAATACAATGTATATGATTTGGAGTTTGGGCTGGGTTATGCACTTTCGTATGCCTACATAGAAAGTAACTGTAGATAAGAGCCACATGGCCCAGTCTGTCTAGTTGTTTATTTAAAGCTATACAATTTACCCTCAATTTAGATATTTAGTATATCCTTCTATTTATACCAAACATTTTAAAACTTTTCTACTGTTAGACTATTCCACTTATCTATCGCCTTTTCAGAGAAGTATTTTTTCTGCACATTTCCTTTGAATCTACCGCCCTCCAGTTTATATTCATGCCCTCATGTTTGATTACACCTCTTCCTTTGAAAAATGCCACCCTCCTCTATTACCTTGATATATTTGAAAGCTGCTATCATATCCCCCCTCTCCCTTCTTTGCTCCAAGCTATACATGTATAGTTCCTCTAGCCTCTCCTGGTATTTTTTGTGACACAGGCCATGGACCATTTTAGTTGCTCTTCTTTGTCTCTTAATATATTGTCTTTCTGGAGCTATGGCCTCCAGAACTGAACACCGTTTTCTAGATGAAGTTGTACCAATGAACTATAAATAGGCATCACTATATTTCTTTATTTCTTTCTGCTACTAATTCCTCTCCATATGCAACCAAGCATCTGACTTTCTCATTGCTTTATTACATTGCTTGACTAGCTTTAATTCACATGAAATATTGACTCCTAGATTCCTTTTCTCCTTAGTAACTTCTAATAATGTAGAGCCATTAATTATATTTTGAGCTTTTGGGTCTTTGTGTCAAGTGCATGATTTTGCATTTTTTGGCATTAAACTGCAGTTGCCACACTCTTGACCATTTCTCCAGTCTACCTAGATCATCCCTCATTTTGTGTACCCCCCCGTTACATATCTTTGTGTCATCTGAAAAAAGGCATATTTTCCCTTAAGTACCACAGGAAATATCACCTATAAAGATATTAAATAACACTGGTCCAAGCACAGAACCCTGGGATACTCCACTGGTTACCTTTCCATCCCCAGAAGGTATTCCATTTACTACAACCCATGGTTGTCTATCTTGTAACCAAGATTGTATCCATGCAACTATCTTTAAGTCACATCCCAGAGTTTCTGCAATGTGGCACAGTATCAAAAGCCTTACTATAAGCTAGATAAACTATGTGTTGAGCTTTATCTTTACCTTTATTTTATACTTTACTGACTCAGTCAAAAAATTAAATAAGATTTGTTTGACATAATGTTCCCTCAGTGAATCCATGCTGCTTGGGATCCTGTAAGTTACTGGATTTAAGATACTGTACAATTAGTGTTTCTATCAATTTCCTTACTACTGATGTTAGACTTACTGGTCGGTTGTTTGCAACTTCTTCCCTACTTCCACTTTTATACAGAAGGACGACATTTGCTATTTTCCAGTCCTCTGGAATAATCCCAGTTATTAGTGACTGGTTGATAATTCAGTTAATGGTTTTGCCAGCACCTCTCTAAGCTCTTTGAGTATCCTTGGATGTATCTCATCTGGTCCCATTAATTTGTCCACATTCATCTTTGAAAGTTATTTTAATAACTGCTCCTCAGTGAAAGTAGTAGTAATTTCCCCCATTGTATTAATAGCCTTCTCATTTAAAAGTGGTTCCTTCCCCTCTTGTTCCTTTGTGAATATTCAGCAGAAATACTTAAGATGATCTGCCACAGCCCTTTTACCCTTAACAAGACTTCCACTCTCTGTTTTGAGCCTTACTATACCCTCTTTAGTTTTTTGTCTCTCATTTATATACTTAAAAAAAGCTTTTGTCCCCTTTACATACCAAGTGGGCCAGTTTTCCCTCAGTTTGTGTCTTTGCTTGCCTAATAAAGCATTCAAACTTTCAAACGAGCATTCAGACTGCTTACTTAATATCTGTTCCCACAGAAGATGGATGTAAGCCATCCATATTATACAGATTTCTGTTTTGCCAGATGGCATGGCTATGTTTTATTGAACCCAAATCCTTCCTCATGACACAACTTCCTAATCACTAATGTGCATCATTCTACCGTCTTCAAATCTGTGTACTGGTAGCAATTTAGATAAATTAACAGTATTTGTCACCTTAGTGTTCTGTATACACAGCAATCTGTGCATAAGGTAATAAGGCTGTCGTATATATCTATACTGATTGAGAAAGAAGAATTTTATTGTTAAAAGAACTCACTGATGCTTCAGTTTATGTGATTATGAGGATCTAAGGAGGATGATCCAATGTTACAAGATCCAGAGGGAGTTGGTCCTATGACCTATGTGTTTGTTAAAATACATTTTTCAATTATTTTTAAGCTTGTGCAAAGTTGTTTATGGTATGATACAAGATAATTTTTGAGGGAATTATCTGCTCAGAATAATTCAGGAAATGAAAATGGCATATACAAAATTAGATTGGTGTAAGTCCTTGATGATATTAGCAGATAAGTACTGGTTGTGTGCCATCTCCAAACCTCTAATATATGGGTGTAGAGATGGCACACCATATAAAGTATCTGTGGGGTATGTTATGGATCTGGTATTGGCACATACTGCAATATAATCCATATAATACCATTCTGCTCCTCATGTGCAATGCTCACCCCTCCCAAGTGCACCACCATTCACACCCACCCCATGATGGGGCATACTTTGGGGGCTGGATACACATGATGGGGAGTACTGTGGGGACTGGAGACACATTATGGAAATACTGGGGGGCTGGGGAATACTGGGAATTGGAATGATATGCTGGGGAATACTGGGAGCTGAAGACCTATGACAGGAAATACTGGGAGTCTGGAGATACATGATGGGAATATTGAAGGGCTGGAGAAACATGATGGGGCATACTTTGGGGGCTGGATACACATGATGGGGAGTACTGTGGGGACTGGAGACACATTATGGAAATACTGGGGGGCTGGGGAATACTGGGAATTGGAATGATATGCTGGGGAATACTGGGAGCTGAAGACCTATGACAGGAAATACTGGGAGTCTGGAGATACATGATGGGAATACTGAAGGGCTGGAGAAACATGATGGGGTAAACTGAGGGGCTGTAGACGCAAGATAGGGAATACTGGGAGCTGGAAACTTATGATAGGGAATACTAGGTTCTGGAGAGACATGATGGGGTATACTGGGGGGCTGGAGACACATGATGGGGAATACTGGGAGTTGGAGACATACTGGGAATACTGAGAGAAATGAGGAGAAATTAATGGGGAATATTTCTTCCAGTCATTATGACAGGCCTTTTGAATAGTTGATATATGTTTGAGGTCTGGGAATGGCATATGCTGTATATAGTATGCCATTCACAAAACCTAATATAAACCACATATATTATGTGCCACAACTAACTCCTAATTTATCCCCACATGTAATTTGCTATGTCTTGACCCCTATTAAACTCCACATGTATTATAAGCATTACAACCCCTGCTTTTCACATTCCTGCATTTGCCGCTGTATATACTCCTGTCGGTTATTACTTGGGCAGTACTAGCTCTTCTGCTGCACAGCACTGAGGCCATGAATTAAATTCTCAAACAAGGCCTTATTTATAGTACAAATGGACAAGACTGGAGGTATGCGCCAAAAGAAAGCTGCACCTAAGGTCCTCAGATGGAATGTCCAAAATCCAAAAATAAATAATTGAAACAAGGGGTAAATGAGGAGCTATGGGAGCTATTTCATGTGACTTAAAGGTAGCCAAGCAATGTAATAAAGCAATGAAAAAGGCAAGTCTGATGCTTGATTTAGGGAGAGGAATTATTAGCAGAAAGAGAGAAGTAGTGATGCTCCTTTTATAGGTCATTGGTACGACATCACCTAGAATACTGTGTTCAGTTCTGGGGGCCATATCTCCAGAAAGACATAAATACGTTAAGAGACTGTGCAAAGAAGAGCAACTAAAATGGTCTATGGCCTGTGTCACAAAACATACCAAGAAAGGATAGAGGAACTAAACATGTATAGCTTGGGATAAATATAAGGATATCTTAAATCTCAAACTAAATTGAGGGTAAATAGGGTCAGTATAGTTTTAAGTAAACAACTGGGCAGACTGGAAGGGCCGTGTGGCTCTTATCTGCCGTCACTTTGTTTCTATGATTTTCTCACACTTCCCCAAAACATGCTAGAAGGTAACTGGCAACTGCATTAACCCTAGTGTGCGTGTATGTGTGTGTGTTATGGAATTTAGACTGTAAGCTTCTGCTGGGCAGGAGCTGATGTGAATGGTTGCTTAAACCACTATATAAATTGATGGTGCTACATAAAAACCTGTAAATTAAGAAATTACACAGCTGAGTCGAGGGCTAAAACTTATGTAAGGGCTGCCAGGGAGTACAGGAAATGAAACTATTATGAGTAATAATAATCTGTTTAAAATACATCATGGTGAATAAGTATGTACTAAAACATAATTCTAGAAAAAAAATGCTTTGTACTAAATATAGCACTTAAGGTTATTTACAAATACCACATTTGAGACCTTGCGAAATCCAGTTTTAAAACATGAACAGTCAGAACTATACAAATAACCAAACATACTATATAACGCACAGTAATTAAAAGGCTTATGCCAGAAACACAATAAAGATGTCATCAATTCATTTGTTGTTATGGTAACTGAGCAGGCTCGTCTAGCACTTTCTGCAAGTGCAGATTAAATTGGTTTCACACACAGTGTTGCATAGCTGTGTACCCACTGCCTGGGCATAAATGTCCTTTTGAAATATTTGATTACATCTACAAATTGACAGCTTGATCATAGGGTTTCACAGTGGCTACAAATTAAATATTTTTGTTTAATTGATGCCTAAATTCTCAATGAAAGTACATTACATAAATTCTCGTCATAACAAAAGTTATATGTATTTTTTCTGTATATGTGATTAATTATGAACTAAAAATCAACTCTAATACTGTTTGCAACAGATGAAATATGACTCCCCTGAAATCTACATGGTTTAGCCCAGGAGTAACTTTCCTCTCTTAATTTCAAGCTCCTTCTTAAGTCTGGATCCAGCCCATAGTGCTGGAGAAAGGGTGTTGGATAGTATGTTGGTAGATGAGGAGTAGGAGGATAATTCCTGTCTTCTCTGGTCAGTCTTTTCCTTAAAGCGCAATGCAAGATCTTGGACACTTATTGAATGGTATTCTATTTCTATGGATGTGAGGAGGTGCTGTACAATTATACAGCTTAGAGTGAAGCTGGCCATACACTGGGATGGTTATTGATCCCAGCAGGGGGTGGCCCGATAAACAGGACGATTTCCCACAGGGAAAGGTCCTGTTATCTGCACCTTACATCTCTCCTGTTGGGACTGGTAATCCTAGCAGAATAGGGGTGGATAACTTGTCATAGCAAATCAAAAGTACTCAGCAATAGCAAACCTAATATATGCAGGGAGTACAATGTTTGAATCTTTTAGTCATTTAAACCCTTTTCAAAGTTGATATTCATTTCCCTAGGATCCATGTCAGCACCAACTGTGTCTGTTTGGCATTTGATGCTCCCACATTTGCGTTCTGCACTTGAAGTAGTAGAGACAGGGATTCCTGTCTACTACTTCTTGCAATGGTTTCTGCTGCATTTCTATGTATTATGCAGCTCTGAAGGTATACTTCAAAGCTGTCAGAGCAACATAATACATAGATCTGCAGTAGCACCTTTTAAGAATAAGGAGCCTTTCAGTTAGCTGATTGGCTCCCTTAAAATATTGGGAGGCAATGTTTAGTTCAGTGAGCCAAGTTTCTGTTATTGCAAGGGGGTTAAGGTTGTTAGAGAGGAGAGGTCATGAATGGAGGTCCGTTTGTTACACAGAGCCTGCATTTTATAGTGCACAATTTTTTTTTTTTTCAGGTGGTGGGAGACAGGTGATGTGTTTTTACATTAGCCAGATTTCTGTAGTGTTCAGAGTTTAAATGACTTGTGTGAGAGATGTGAGGATTACCAGCATAAGGAGAGACATCACCAGCTAACAGAAGAAGAGTAAGATATACAAGATTGTGCGATCTAGCAGATGTTTTATTGTTTGTACCATTTGAGGAAACTTCAGATAAACATTCAAGATGGAAAGAGTTTGTGTGTTATTTAGTAGATCTGTGCCCATAAAGACAGAGGGATGTTGAATGAGGGGTAGTAAAACATGTAGAGCAGTAAAAAGAAACGTGTAAGGAAATAAAAACAGCAGTATGGTTAGCATTGCAGGAGAGATGGGACCAGATTTACTAAGCTGCGGGTTTGGAAAAGGAGATGTTGACCATAGCAACCAATCAGATTCTAGCTGACATTCTTTAGTATGCAATATTTAAATGGAAGCTAGAATCTGATTGGTTGCTTTGGGCAACATCTCCACTTTTCCAAACCCGCAGCTTAGTAAATCTGGCCCATGGTGTAGGATTTAGTAGTAGAAATGTAATTAAATTGTGAATAAAGGTTTACAATATGTGGGTGGAACGATTGCAGTAACAGTGTTATGGCAAATAGTGTTGCTAAGCAGTGTTTTTTGCAAGGAGTCCAGCTTTGCACAGAGTTGCTGCAAGGTGATGAGGTAGAAGACTCACAATCCAGGTATGGATGTTGTACTTTAGTAGATGTGTTCAGGAAAATTTGTTCTCTCCTGTTCTCTTGTTCAATGCTTGTAGAACACTTACAGTTCTACTTGGAAAATATTGAACTTAGAATATATGCAGTGTATATAATGACAGCCTCTACTGGTCTGCTTAAAGTAAAAGTTCTAATCAGTGATTATCTATTAATGTTTTATTACAGCTGTTTCTTGTCTGTCTTTTCATTCCATTTCAGTTTCTAGTTCCCTCTGAAATGGAATGTTTAAGGTGCATAAAAATAGTTTTCTTTTGAATTTAATAATATATCTGGATTTAAACCCGTCAAGGCACAGGTGCATCTGTATACTTTGAGGAGTGCCACACATTTTGGAGACTAATATATCTGAAGGTTACAATTTATAATTGTTCCCTTCCCTCATCTTTCTCCAGGTTAAAATCTATGTGGATTCTGTGGACTTTAAAAATTATTATTTTATATGATACTACAAATTACATCTTTTTGATCTTTTCATCAGTTTGGCTTCACATACTGAGAAAATTGTTCTTTTAATGGTTAAAATCAATTTTAAGCTGCTGGAGAGGTTACTTTCCTCAAATTAGATCCCTTAAAGCATTTGTAACCTTGGGCTGAATTCACAACCCCTTATTTTTTAACATATGTGCCTAATTTTATGATTCTAGCTACTACGCATGCATAGTAGCTATTTTACACTATCTACGTAGCGCTTCGTTACGTAGATTGCGCACAACACTCAGACTTTAAAGACTCAATTTGTCTGTTTTGTGTTTATTTTTTTTGTGTTCAAATGTATCCCTTTATTTCTTGTGGTTGAAGTATGGTAGATATCTTTGGTCTAACATCATAGCTATGCTTTCTAATCACACTTTCACAAAGGTCTGTAATTCCTAAATTCCTTCACCAACCAGAATGAGTACAAAGAGCCAAAAAAGAGGATTTAAATAAAAAAATAATTTCTATATTGCTTACGTATTTATCTATGAATATAATTATCAGTTTCCTTTGTCTTAAGGTGAAATGAAAGAAAAAATAAAGAATAAAGATAAGGAGAAACAGAAGGATAAAAAGAAACTTAAGCTAATGAATGAATCCAAGAAGGAAAATGGAGAAGTCAAATTGTTGCAGAAAGGTATGACCTTTACAGAATGTCTAAAGCCACTGTGTGACCTTTTGTTTATCTAATGGAGAGTATGTATGACAGCTGTGCTGACTTTCTATTCTGTAATACATGGTGTGGATTGTTACATTGCCAGGGTCTAAGGACAAAGTATTCAGAATCTACATTTGAGTACTACAGTTAGGTCAATTAACAGTACTTAAAATGAATTTAAACAATAATGGGCAAATTCTATTCCCATAATGACTGAATTAGGTGAAAGGTGTGCTTATTCACATCTATTACGGTATCTGAACATTAGAGCTTTTATCTTGCACCTCTGGGATGTGAGAATATCTGTGATGCAGATTTCCTTCATGTGCAGTTCTGGAGGCACATCATGTAGAAGAGGATCTGCCCCTTTAAATGCATGTTGCCTAAATATTGCTTATTCGCATTTGTGAACTTGATTATCCTAATAAAGTATATACCAGGGAGGTCTCCCTGTGGCCTCTCTATCCCCTGCTCGCCCCCTAAAACTGCTGGTACAGTAGTGCAATGCTGGCTGTCCTGTAGTTTCAGCAGGTAGAGGATTAGTGGTTGCGCAGGGACCTTTACTGTTAACTTGATTGGTTACTCTTCCCACTTCCCACTCTCCAAATTTGTTGAACCCTAATAATACCACTTAATGCTAACAACACTAAACACCCTGAGCTATATCCAGATTTAATACTTGATTCTGTATACTGGCATCTGCTGCGGAGGCTAGCGAACGGAATTTGACATCCACAACATTGCATGCAGGAGAACAGGGTACTCTCCCTACTGCGATTAGTGGATCCATGCTCAGGACTGTAACTTAAGTATAGATGCGTGCGGAATACTGGATTACACGTAACTGTTTAGTCAAGCCCTTACCATACAATTTAAATGCCTACACCCACCCCCCATGAGGGGGTTTAATGTCCGCATGTAAAGCATGCGCAGGACCAATATTAAGCTGACCTCCATAACTAACCTAAGAAAGTCAGCTGGTTTTCATAGATGTGGATCTGGCCCCCTGTTCTTTGGTCCTAACAATCACTCTTCTATCAGGGTGTACCCTAGCAAAGTGAATTGTTTGTTTAACAAATGTAGTAATAAATTCACAAAAAAATCCTGGGTCTGCTGAATCGTGAGCATGTAAAGTTTTATCCAACTCTGCAATCCTGATAAAGGTCATAAAACTGAATGTGCAGAAGCTGTATTCCAAGTAGTTCCATGCTAATGCCTTATATGGTGGATTGACCTAAAGATGATTCTTTTTAAAACCATGTAGTTGGTTTTTTTTTAACACTTGTAATGGTTACTATTGCCTTGTTAAATTAATGGCAATTAACTGCTTTTACCTTTAGATACTGTTTAAAATTCAGTGCTGTTTGTTCAGTGTGATATTTTTGTTTATTTTTTTGCCTCTTTGGGAATGGGGAAAGTTGGAGCCTTCGGACCAGCCTAGAGTAGATTTTTTATTTATTTATTTTTGAAGCACTCAACTATCTGAAAAGCTGGCAAATACTACTACTTGTCCTATTGCTTGTCAAGATCATAGATCTTGTGTGGCCCATTTAAATGGTTGATGTGTCTGTTTCCCACTACAATTTTAAACCATTTAGAATTTGTTCTTGAATTTCATAAAGGTAACCAAAAATGTATATAAATATGTAAGCATTTATGCACCATAAGGAAGCTTAGCTTAGATCCATGGTGCCAAAGCTTTGTGTTATTTACTTAGGCATGTCTAGAAGATTAGTTCAGTTTCTATATATTGGGATTTTTCTTCCCCCAGGATTTGTCCTACATAAATGAAAGTACTGTAGAACTTCTTTCTAATAAATCTTTGGTATTCAGTTATTAGTCTGATGTTGTATTAACGCACATTGCAGTAAGTCAGCTGAAAGTTGTTATAGTGTTGTACTAGACTGTGAACTCCACAGTTATTGGGGGATGATTTGGTAAATGTAGTAGCTGAAGTAAATGGAATAGTCACTGGATGACAGATGGGAATTAGAAGTACTTTTCAAGAAATAGGAGGAATTACATTTTCAGTTCTGTCTTAGTGCAGGAAAGAGGACATTCTGCAAAACCTTTTAATGCTCTTTGTGAAATGTGTAAAGCAAAACAAAAATCTCTGCATAAAGTAGTGTTGATTTTCAGTTTTAAAGCTGATTGCCACAGGAAAAGTGTCAATCCGTAAAAACTGGAGTGTAATCTTCAGCGTAGTAACTTTATTTAAAAGTTATTATTATGTTACTGCTTTTTGCAGAAAGTATTTCTTGTTTAATATATCTCTTCAAAAACTTCCTTCTGCGTTAATGTGACAGTACATGTAATATAGTGGCTTTTAAGCATTTTTTTTTCTCCATACTGATACTTCGCAAAAAATTGTGATTTTACAATGAGAATATATACGTAATGTAGAATCCCTGTTAATTAGTATGTTTAAATAGGTGATAGTACACCTGCTGTCCCATTGTGTCTCTGTTTAGTTAATTTTGTATTTTGTTTATTTTACTAAATTTATGTCTTTTGTGTTTTCTAGTGTTAATAGAAATATTAAATATATATATGAAGTGTAAGAAAGTAGGTCTTTGTATGTTTTGGGGGTTTAATTCGTTTTGTTTTTTTTTTTTTAAATATAAGTATAATTTTTTGCTAGGTTCAAATGAAAAATCAAAACCAAACACAGAAGAATTGCAAATTAAAAAAGTCAAAAAGAAAAAGAAAAAGAAACACAAAGAGGGTGAGAAACATAAACAGCCGAAAATGTATAGCAAATCCATTCAAACAATCTGCTCAGGACTGGTCACTGACATTGGGATTTATGAAAACCAGGAAGCCAAAGTAGAAATAAATGACAGTTTTAGTGACTTTGTTGTAAAGGTTGAAGAAAAGAAGGTATTGAAAGAGAATGAAATTCCATTTGTGTCTCTGAAGGAACCTCGTGTTCAGCACAAGCTCAAACGGTTGGACTCATTGGAATTCAAGCACCTCATTCATGTAGAACACCAGCCAAATGGCGGAGCATCTTTAATACATGCATACAACAGTGAACTTACTCACCTGTCTCCTGTGGAGATGGAACGGTTTGCTGAGGAATTTGTCGGTCTGATCTTTAGTGAAAATGAAAACTGTGCAGCTTATTATGTTATGGGGATTGTACATGGGGCAGCTACTTATTTACCTGATTTCTTGGATTACTTTTCCTTTAACTTTCCCAACTCTCCAGTAAAAATGGAAATCTTAGGGAAGAAAGACATTGAGACAACAACCATTTCGAACTTCCATGCTCAGGTAAGGAAATGTTGAGTTAATCTTTTGTTTTGATCAATGTTATTTTATTAATAAGTTTGTTGCCCTGTCTTCTGAACACAGCCACCTGGCAGGGTTTTGGTCTAATGCTATGGGGAGAGCCTGGGATGTGATCATATTATAACCCCAGGTAGAGCAGGTGCTTGCTGTCTCTATAAAGTGGAACATACACATATATATA
>WWET01000089.1:822856-865156 GCA_011038615.1 Limnodynastes dumerilii | reverse complement strand
AACATTAAAAAAAAAAAAAAAAAAAAAAAAAAAATAGCCATAAGGCCTGATTCAATTAGACTTGTATCCGCATATTTTGCGGTGCAAATTTTTTTGGGGGGGGATTTTTATTTGCATCAGAGATGCGCATAAAAATCTGCTACCATAATAGATAGAAGAAGGCACACAGCAAACTTTTTCCCATCTATTGTGGTGCGAATCTGTAATTGAATCAGGACCATAGTTTTTTTTTTTTCCCCCAATAATGGAGATTTCTACACAGCAGAGAAGGCATGGTGGCACAACTGATTTAGTATACACACTTAAGTCACATCATATTTTGCTTAGCTCTGGGATATGCAAACTTTGAATTATAAATAATACTTTATTACGTACAGGGTGGTTCTATAGAACATGTTTAACTGTTCTATAAAAACTATTCAAAGTATGCCACTTCAGTATATCAAGTTAAATAAACTTTGCAAGCCCATTAAAATAACCATCCCTAGACCAATAGAGAAAATATATCTTTAAAAGAAAAAAAAAAGCAATATCGTTATATACTATTTTTACTATTTACAACTACACTATCATTAAGATTCGCAAAAGTCATGTAATTTGTATGCCAGCAATGTCATAAGAAAAAAAAAACTTATCTTTACTTTATTTACATATAATACAACAGAAGAATCTTCATTAAATAGAATAATAATTATCCAGGAATGGAGACTTTTAATTGCATTCCACTATATGTATCTCCAGGTTTTATTGAAATCAATAGGATATTCAGTTAGAACTGTTTAAAGCACCAACTTGCTTCCAAAAGGACCATTTAGTCTTATACAACAGAAAATACATTGAATCCTAGTTCTGCAAGTCCTCCAATCAGCAGTATCCAAAGTGGGATGAATACAAAACATAAATATGTACTGGTGAATTGTTCCAACACAGCACATAGAATGAGACAAAAAGCTAATTTTAATAGCATGGCAACAAGATACCAGGACTTTTTCTTCATATTTTGAGCTCCATTCCTGGGATCATACCCAGATTTACATCGTCCTGCCATTTTTACAATCAACATAACAAGTAGGATGGTGTCAAATATCCACACAGGAATAAAGATGATGAACCAGTTCCATGGAGCCTTCTCATCCAGCTTCAGCACCAACATAATCAAGAAGAGCAAACTGAAGAGCCAAGTGAGGAGCACTCTTTGCGCCAGGGACATTCTCATTTAAACAGATTTTAGGGGGTTTCAGAGTCACGAAAAAGATTTGTGTACCTGTATAGAAGTAATAAACATAGTAATTGTGTAATTTAATAGGCTTATTTATACAGGCAAACTTACTAACCACTTGACAACTAGCTTTTTTTACTTTAAGGGTTTTTTCTAACAAAAAGTACTTAATAAAATGCATATATGTAAATAAAAATATTTTTTCTTCATTCGTTTTTAGGAAGGATAAATCCTGACAACTGTCGTGCTGCCAGGATTATTCCTATTACTGGAGACTTTTCTACTACTTTGAATCCCCACTCTCTCTTGGATTACCATCTATACAGAAAGGGGGCTGATTCAGAGTTGCACTTCCACCTTTTTTTAGGTGCAAGTGTAGACCTAAGCAAAACCATGTTGGATTGCAAGGGGAGGAAAATTTTAATTGTAAAACCAGAATTAAAATTAAGAGGTGAAGTTTCTTATCTTAGCTCTATTTTATAGAATAAACATATAGCTATTCAGTATTTTAGTTCTATGTGTAAAAGTAATGTATTTTCTCTGCATGCAAAAGATTTTAAATTAAAATCTGGCCATACACTGCAGTGATCATCTGCTCAATCATCCAATTATTGGGGAATTGGGCAAATAATCGCTCTAGTTAGTGGCCAAGATCAATTTTTAAAACGCCAGATAAACGTACCTGAAACGCTCTGGTAAGATTATTTGGTCTTTCAGCATGTTTGATTAAAGATTAAAATTGGGCACTAACGCCTGATGATTTAAGGAAGCCAATCAGCTTACTGCATGGCTCCCTATTCTTTAAGTGCCTCCTTCTTCTGCTAGGATTATCGGTCCCAGCAGGAGAGGTGTATAGTGTGGGAAATCATTTCGTTTATCAGGACACCCCCTGCTGGGATTGATAATCGACCCATACACCCAGTGTTTGGCATCTCGTTTTTTGACATTTTATATTACATATCTGACATATCACAGTTCTCAGTGGATTTATAAACTTCAGTTTGCAGGGTCCCCTACATTTATACACAGACTTATGGATAGTTTTCTATTTACTAGTCTATTTTAGTTTTTTAGCCTGTCAGATTGTTGTATTCTTTTATATATGCTTGTTAAATTTTCTGTATCTCTAATAAACAGACATTGTACCTGCGCTCCTTTTTAAAAAAAAAAAAAACCTATGTGATTAGCATCGTATATTGTGTGTGAATTTTCATACATATGTTTCTAGTACCGTAATTTAAAAAGGATTAACTAATTTTAAAGGTAAAAACATTATTTATCACTACATAACTAGTGACTCACAGGCAAAACATACCTGCTGTGCTCAAGAAGTGGTTTAGCATATACTGATAGTTGTAAAATGACATCCAATTATTAGCCACATCAATATTATTAATTGCTGAAAGGACAATAAATGCCTCAAGCTAAAACACAGAATACTGTTATGAGAAATTAATACAATCATAATTTGTGACATAAGTGAATAGTAATAGAAGATTTAGGTTTTTCTGTAATTCAGAAAAACCTTCTTAATATAAAGGTTTAGCATCAATAGTAACTTGAATCTAACTCAGGATGGACATATGCAAGGATCTATGTATCCAATACATCAAAGAAAATCTCTAGTAGTGCCTAGCTAAATCATTTCAGATAATGTCAATAAATATTTTTATGTCCTGTTGTTGACTCCTCCATTCTACATTGATTGTTAATATTTCTGCTTTAGCATTGCCCTTTACAAGCAGCAAAGGTGTAAAATAAAAAGGTATTAATGTAAAATTTTGGATGTTTAATTATGTTTAAGATTTAACCATTGCAAATATAATAACATATAGTTCAGTTTTTACTTTACTGCATTAAACAATGGTCTTCCCATTTCTATTGCATAAACAGGATAAACGTGTGTGTGTGTGTACATATACACACTATTACAATATGAATATATACAATATTTGAGACTGTTGATATTAAAAAATGTAACAGCTAACTAGACTGATGATGTACAAACTAAAAATCTTTTCCTGCTAACTGCTCGCACTGAATCAGTCAGTTACTAGTGTGAGCATAGTATTGCTGTAAGTGCTTTCGGATATTCCACCTCACAGCGTAAAGAGTTTCATTAGGTATTGTAAAAATATTAAACACGTCCATATCATAGCCATTAATAGGCGTTTACCATATAGTTACATTCCTGCATTGAGCCACCGTTGGTTAACCACGTAAAGTAGTGAAAATGCAATATCCGATTAAACGTAAGCTGTAATGTTAGTTAAGAGAGACAGTCTCACCAAAAGGCCGTAAAGCATAACACCATCAGGTAAGCCGGGACATCATTTTGCCTTTCAGTGCGATTTTCAGATACTATCAGCGTAAAGCAGCCATTGCGATCCCACAATCGTTTCCTGTTCTAGTTGTGCATGCTGATTGGCTACCAGCTAATAGAGTTCATCCAAGTACTACGAGGAGAAGACAGACATCTTTAGTCATGGAAAGGTTATACGTAATGGGTTTTTGTTGTTAGAACATCATTTTATAAATAAGACTTTATTTAGCAATATTGAATAAACGTCCATCCTTTTACTATTCCTTATATCAAAGCAGGAACCATAATAAGGTCAAAAGAGTTTTCTATTTGTCACCGCCATATTTGTTTTGGGAAAAATATACTATCAAGGGAGCCTTTGTCTGACAGCCTCCAATACCAGCCCTGTAAGCGCTTGCTGGTCCGGCTTAGCTAAACCAGGTGATCTAGAAGCTTCTTGATTGGCCGGCTTTCATGACGCCACAGACGTTGCCAGGGGTAGACTCCTGCGAGTGCCTGTTTGGCTCGCTTCCCGGGTGCTGACTGAGGAGTGCGCGCATCGGGAGCGCAGGCTCAGGGCAAATGCTCAGGTGAAATTCCGTCAGGTCCCCGCGGCGACTCCGGGGCAACAGGTAACCCGAGGGGACAATTGTAAAATGTAATAGTTGTTTGATGTTATGTTAATGTCGCTGTTGTTTGTGATGACTGTGATCCTCTATTCGAGGTCCTCATCAACAGGCTTCTGTCTCCTCTCCATCATTGGCATCCCCAAACTGCAGGCACACAGCTGTCTGTTGACATATGGGCGCCTTTGCTATTTATTAACAGGCCCATGTCTTTTATTGTCCCAGTATGGAGAGGTTGGTTATTAGATTTCTTCTTGCACACTCCTGTTTCATATACATGCCGGTAATCCCTAAACGTATACTGCATCACTGCTAGAGGACGCTAACTGGAATCATAAGTCTTTTCAACTTCCATAAAAAAGAGGACGTTTTGTTACTGTTCTGTACTTTAACCAGAATAACAGTGAGTAATTGTTCAGTTTCTCTTGTGTTCCTTTGCTGCCTTGTCGTGTAAAATGCGTGTAATCAGCTTTAAATACAACCTTCAATCAATTGTGCCAAGGGTATACAATTTGTCTAACACATAGTTAAATGTTAATGTTAATCCCAGTGTCTAATTAATCACAGAATATGTAATGGCAAGCTGATAATTTTTACAAGATATTTAAACATTTTATTCATTATGTGTGTGTATTTAAGTGCAGTTTATAAATCATCAAGGTAGTATAAATCTTTAAAGAAAAAGCAAATATCTCATGATTGGTGCTTGGAAGGTTGGGACATATACTAGACTTAATAATAATAATAATAATAATGGTAACAAATCGCAGCAGATATAAGTGTGTGGCAACAACAATATAAAACACTATTATATCCGCGCAGTCGTGCACCAAAAAATAAAAATGAGTATTCAACCGGTTTTGTACAACTATAAATTTATTAAATAAATTGTAAAATAAATAGAATATAAGAAGCACACAGTACCGGCTGGTATTAACACTCGTGCTACCAATAAACAAATGGCATTAAACAGCAATCAAACACGAATAGGATGGCACAAATGTGGTAAATGAACCAAGCGATAGCTAAAACCACAGGGCTCAAAAACTATTAAACAAAACCAGTGAATGAACAATAATGGTGTCTACAGTCCACCCCTTTAACTTTTTTTGTCCTGTATGACTTGGAATAGAGGGCTTTCCTCAGTTCTTTCCGGATTCATATGGACACAATAAAATGGCACATTATACAATAGCTTTAGCTGCTATCCATCAAGGGCAATCATAGTTGATTCATTAATGTGCCATTTTATTGTGTCCATACGAATCCGGAAATAACTGAGGAAAGCCCTCTATTCCAAGTCATACAGGATAAAAATATTACAGGGCTGTGTGTGTATTTGGACTGTAGACACCATTATTGTTCATTCACTGGTTTTGTAGTATAGTTTTTGAGCCCTGCGGTCTTAGCTATCATTTGGTTCATTTACCACATTTGTGCCATCCTACTTGTGTTTGATTGCTGTTTTATGCCATTTGTTTATTGGTAGCACAAGTGTTAGTACCAGCCGGTATCGTGTTATTTTCTATTAGCTGCTATCCATCAAGGGCAATCATAGTTGATTCATTAATGTGCCATTTTATTGTGTCCATACGAATCCGGAAATAACTGAGGAAAGCCCTCTATTCCAAGTCATTTTTATTTTTTGGTGCAAGATTGCGCGGATATAATAGTGTTTTGTAGTATAAATCTTCTTACTGGCTTCTATAATAGAAGGAAATATACACACTTTGGACCGGCACCAGAACCCCGCACGCTTTCCGTACGTGTGGGAGTCTGTCCCGACCGAAAGAGAGGAGTGCACGCCACCTGTCACTCCCCTTTCTCATCTCATGCAGGCTTTGTGGTCTGTACGATTGCTGATCCGCACCAGTGTGGGAGCCCCCTCCTACACTGTATAATTACCATTCTTCCCCCCGCCCACTTTAGTGGGTGAAGGGGAAGCACAGCCCATTTGTTTTTATGCTAGTGTTACTATCATAACATTTGGAGGGTGCCCTCCAGTCAATTCAGGCCAATTACGCACTTTGCGTATATAAGTGGCTTGACGTTATAAGGTTTGTATCCAGCCCTTTGTCTTTGTGGTAACTGAATACCCCTATGGTATATGACAGGGGTTCTTAACCCTGTCTTCAAGTGCCACCAATACCCCTTGATATGGAAATCATTGATAGACGAAGTCCTATTAGTATAGCCGTGACTCAATAATTTATTTTATGTACAGAAGATTGTGTTCGCCAGTAAAGAATGCAAGCTGCTCAAATCAGGTTAACAATAGTTTTTATAGATCAAAAATCTTAGCTTAATAGGTGTTATTACACAATATAATATAATAACGGTTATATTTTAGCATTCTGATTGGTCATTAGACTTTTAGGAGGAAACTAAATATGCATGGTGCTTTGTGATTTGCATAAATGTATACATGTGTTACATGTAATTATTACGGTTAAAAGAACGTGAAAACATATAACGTAGGCTAAGGGCCATATTGGGTTATGTGGGATATCCCATTATTGAAAAAAAATATATCCAACTGTTGTCATAGTAAATGAAAAATAAAATTTCTAACTGTTATCATTCACTTTTAAATAATCCTTGGTTCTCACATAGTGTAGGATTTCCTGGACACAATGGCCAGCAGTATTTAACATTTTATTGTTACAATAACTTATTTTTGGCCTACAAGAAAATGGCCTTCATAAAAAGGGACTATTGGCACGGATGGCAGATAAGTGAAGGGAGCAACTGCTCTACTAGCAGTGAAGGGAAAAGGAATGTTATATATCTAGGACAATTTATCTTTGGCCTGGCGTTAAATACTTATTGAGTTTCTATGTTAGAAAATGTTTTTAAAGCAATGCTGCACATTTAATACATATTTGTTAAAATCATATCATATTTCAGTAGAACACATTCTAATAGAACACATATTCGCAATAGCACACACCAATAAGATCACTTAACTTTCGGTATGATGATCATCTACAATACCCTTTTGCATCACCACTAAATAAAAAAGGGTTGTAGGCTCCAACAACCCGGGCTTGGTAGTGATGTGAAAGGGACCAGGGTCCTGAGTCTAATGACCTGGCACTTGAACACGGTATGGTGGTGGTGTGTTTTCAACCTTGGTCTCATCTAAGACACCTGATTGGAGAGATTTGTTTACTGTTGCTATAGCAATGGTAAACAGATCTCTCTTCCAGAGCCACATGCAGCCCTTCACACTTTCAGGGCAGACCTGGGACCCAGAATTTCCTAGGCCTGCCCTGCAGTGTTTTAAGGGTCTGACAGGTGTTTTTTTTTTACCGAAAATCTAAGGCATTAACACGGGTTGAAAAAACAGAGTTATTGCCTCTGTCGTGATCTGAAAGTGGTATAACAGTGCATGTTTTCCAGGTCTCCTCATAATCACCAGTGCTATAATGAGTACCGCCTGTGAATCTTTCTACATATGTCAGTCAGTAATGGAAACTGGTGCTCCAACAAGGAGTCCTAGAAAACATGCTCTGTTAGTGGTACTTGAGAATGGGGTTAAGAATCCCTGGTTTATGTGAGTGAATAAAAGAGAAAATGTTATTGTGTGGTGCTACACTGTCCAATGTCCTTTAAGAGCTTTCTGACTTCAGACAGTGTCTGCACAATTTTACTTTCTATCTTAGTAGAATTGGCAGAGCTGTTTATAGTTACTTTGGTTTTCTGGAGCAAAAAATGGCACCCTAAACCAACCTTTTATGTTATGGTGTGGCTGTCACTTTAAAAGAGCTGTTCTCTAATACCTAAACTTTAAGTATGTCTACACTGCACTTAACTCTCCTTAAAAATGTCTCCACATTAGATATTACATAGATAAGCAGATAAGAGCCACATGGCCCATCCAGTCCAGCCAGTTGTTTATTTAAAACTATACTGACCCTACACCCTAGTTACCCTCAATTTTGTCTGAGATTTAGGATATCCTTATATTTAGCCCAAGCATGTTTAAACTGTTCTACTGTTCAACCACCTCAGATAGGAGGCATTTCCACTTATTTATCGCCCTCTCAGTGAAGTTATTTTTCTGCACATTTCTACTGAATCTACCACCCTCCAGTTTATATTCATGCCCTTGTGTTCTATTACACCTTTGGCCATGGGCCATTTTAGTTGCTGTTCTTTGCACAGTCTCTAATGTATTTGTCTTTCTGGAGATGTGGCCTCCAAAATTGTACACAGTGTTCTAGGTGAGGTCGTACTAACGATCTGTAAAGGGGCATCACTACTTCTCTCTTTTTGCTACTAATTCCTCTCCCTATGCAACTAAGACTTGACTGACTTGCCTTTCTCATTGCTTAGTTACATTGCTTGGCTACCTTTAAGTCACATGAAATAATGACTCCTTGATCTCTTTCCTACTCAGTAGTTTCTAATGTAGTGATTAATGATGTATTAGGCTTTTGGGTTTTTGTGCCCCAAGTGCATGATTTTGCATTTTCTGGCATTAAACTGCAGTTGCCACACTCTTGACCATTCCTCCAGTCTACCTAGATCATCCCTCGGTTTGTGTACCCCTCCTCTCATGTGCACCCTATTACATATCTTTGTGTCATCTGAAAAAAGGCATATTTTCCCCTCGATACCACAGGCAGTATTACCTATAAAGATATTAAATAGCACTGGTCCAAGTACAGAACCCTGCGGTACTCCTGGTTACCTTGCCATCCCCAGAAGGGATTCCATTTACTACAACCCTCTGTTGTCTATCCTGTAACCAAGATCATATCCATGCAACTATCATTTAAGTCCAATCCCAAAGTTTCCAGCTTATTTAACAATCTGTGATGTGGCACAGTGTCAAAAGCCTTTCTGAAAGCTACTATGTCTACAGCTGCCCCTTTATCTAATACTTTACTGACCCAGCCAAAACATTCAATAAGATTTGTTTGACATGATCTTCCCCCAGTGAATCCATGCTGCTTGGGATCCTGTAAGTTACTGGATTTAAGATATTGTACAATTTTTTTCCTTTAACAGTGTTTTCATCAATTTCCCTACTACTGATGTTAGTCACTAATCCGTAGTTTTCAGCTTCTTCCCTACTTCCACTTTTATGCAAATGGACGACATTTGCTATTTTCTAGTTCTTTGAAATCACCCCAGTTATTAGTGACTGGTTGAATAATTCAGTTAATGGTTTTGTCAGCACCCCTCTAAACTCTTTTAGTATCCTAGGATGTATCCCATTGATTTGTCCACTTTCAGCTTTTAAAGCTCTTTTATTACCTGCCATCAGTGAAAGTAGTAGTATATGCCTCATTTGTGTTAGTTGTCTTCCCATTTAAAGTGGTCCCTTCCCATCTCTTCCTTCTGTGAATATTGAACAGAAATACTTGTTAAGATGATCTGCCACAGCCCTTCCACCCTCAACAAGACTCCCCTCTCAGTTACGAGCCTGATGTTTGGAAACCCAAGCCTGCTGTCCCTTAAAAGATGACTTAGGCTGCCCCTGTTGTTGACCCCTGGTATAACTAGACCTGACCCTAAAAATCGATCCAAAGGAGCCAAATCTAGAACTGGAGAAAGGGCAACATCTGGGTTTAGGATTGACAGGAAGGAAAGTACTCTAACCCCCTGTAGTCTGGCAATAATTTCATGTAGAAAAAAGAAGCTAATAGACAGCGCTAATATTGGTTAGAATATACCATACATCCAACTAAAAATATATATGAATGGTGGCATTAGTGAACACTGACACTGGCATAAAGGTCAAACCACATAATTTTATTCTAAACACTAAAACAAAATCAATTAAATAGAACAAGTAACAATAAAATTGTTTAAAAGTACTTATATTAGTTGTACTTCCAATGAACAACTGGAGATTATCTCCCGAGACTATTTGTATTCACACTACTACTGCACTCATCAGATGTTAGATGGTAAGAGTATTCTCTTCATATAATGGACAATCAATCCTGAATGAAAGCACATGTATGTTCCTCCAGACCATATAATTTTATTCCACAGTTGGCTTTAATGAAAGGTAGCAATAATAAGCTCCAAATTTCTTAGCTGAATAAAAGATAACAGTTTTACAGTATCCCTGGCGTCCGCTATGGGTTCCGGTATATAATTAACACAGATGGTTGGTGCTGCCTGGGACCCGCTTCCAGGGTGGTGTTTTAAATGTCTGGAGCAATTTCACAAATGCCGGCTCTCGCTGGTGTCCGCAAGGCTGTCTCTGCCCGTGTAACGGGTAGATGGTATATATGCACAGCCGCTTCCAGGTCTCCGAACCTTCACGACGATGTGCTTAGCTGGTGTACTGCGTGTAGCAAAGGCACCCTGGGTGGCCAACCCTGGGTTGCCTCGATCTGATAGCACTCTCGTCGATGAAAAGGAGTAGTAGTGGTCTCAAGTCCTCCAAGTTAAAGACCTTACGCGTTTCGTCCTCGAGGATCATTAGTGAGTCTTCACGTTCTGTTTGTAAGATATATTTGGGACTCTATTCAACCTACTGTCAGGACTGGTACTTTTTATTATTACTAGAGGAGTATATATATGTATATATATTTTATGGGCGCTATCTGTTATTAGTATATAAACAGATTAATATTATTCCTATAGAATGTACAAGCTGCAGTCTAGGGAGTATTGTGCAGTTCTCCCAATAGAGAAGATCAAGTTAAAAACTTGATTCCAAACCAAAAATAAAAATAAGCTAATAGACAGCGCTAATATTTATATAAATAGACCATACAACCAAAAAAATATATATAAATGGTGGCATTAATGACCACTGACACTGGCATAAAGGTCAAATAACATATTTTATTCTAAACACTAAAACAACATCAAATAAATAGAACAAGCAACAATAAAATTGTTTAAAAATTATAATCTCAATTTTACTTCCAATAAACACTGGAGAATATCTCCCAGAGACTAATATTAGTCACACTACTACTGCACTCATCAGATATTAGATGGTAAGAGTATTCTCTTCATATAATAAAACAGTCAATCCTTATTAAAGGAAAATATGTGTTCCTCCAGAACATATGATTTTATTCCACAGGGAGTTTGGTGAAAGGTAGCAATTATGAGCCACAAATTCCTTAGCTAGATAAAAGATAGCAGTTTTACTGTGTCCCTGGTGTCCGCTATGGGTTCCGGTATGTAGTTAGCACAGATGGTTAGTGCTGCCCGGGACCCGCTTCCAGGATGGTATTATTAGATGTCCGGAGCAGTTATTTCTTTTCACAAATGCCGGCTCTCGCTGGTGTCCGCGAAGCTGTCTCTGCCTGTACAACAGGTGGATAATTGATATGCACAGCCGCTTCCAGGTCTCCGAGCCCTAACGAGGATATGCTTTGACTGATATACTTCATATAACAAAGGCGCCCTGGGTGGCCAACCCTGGGTTGCCTAAAATAGATAGTACTCTCGTAAATAGAAAGTCAGTAGTAGTAGTCTCAAGTCCACCAAGTTTGGTGTCCGCTTATGCGTTTCGTCCTCGTCGTGGGACTTTTTCAAAGCAATGTATTGGTCTTCTATAGCTGTGCTTATATATATATATATGTGTAGATCCTGTTCTTCACCAGGTATTCCAATTTATCCCTCATTATTTCCATGGGGTAATTAAGGTTCCCTAAATGCCAGTGTTCATGCTTTCTTACAAACAAGTTCATTTGCAAACAAATAAGTAAGTTAAAATACAATACATAATTTATTATTTAATCACTTTTATGCCAGTATCAGTTTTATTCTTCATCCTATGTTTCTACTGCCTTATCATTTTAATTACATTTTCTAGTTCTTTGGACTATTGTTTTAAATCTTGGTAGTTAGTATATAAACCCTAAACCACATGTGATCCTTTTAAACATAATATTTAAAATTTAAAACAATAATAATAATAATAACACAATAAAAATAATCAAATAAAAATAATTAATATCAATTAACAAACATAACACCACTTCCATTTATTTCAAATTATTAAACATTGTGAATGCATCCACTCTATATGAGATTTGAACCACAGGCCTTTCATACTCAGAGTGGTTTCCCTCCCTATGTGCCATCCCTGTGGCTGGTGTATTTCTTCAGATGTTTATATGATATATTGTGTATTGACCATAATGGTTTATCCTATAGACCCTCTATACACTTATGAGGGTTGGCCACCCAGGGCACTTTTGTTATATGCAGTATATCAGTCAAAGCATATCCTCGTTAGGGCTCGAAGACCTGGAAGCGGCTGTACATATCAATCATCCACCCGTTGTACGGGCAGAGACAGCTTCGCGGACACCAGCGAGAGCTGGCATTTGAGAAAAGAAATAACTGCTCCGGACATCTAATATTACCATCCTGGAAGCGGGTCCCGGGCAGCACTAACTATCCGTGTTAAATACATACTGGAATCCATAGCGGACACCAGGGACACGGTAAAACTGCTATCTTTTATCTAGCTAAGGAATTTGTGGCTTATTATCGCTACCTTTCACCAAACCACCTGTGGAATAAAATCATATGTTCTGGAGGAACACATATTTTCCTTTAATAAGGATTGACTGTTCATTATATGAAGAGAATACTCTTACCATCTAATATCTGATGAGTGCAGTAGTAGTGTGAATACAAATAGTCTCGGGAGATAATCTCCAGTTGTTCATTGGAAGTACAACTGATATAAGTACTTTTAAACAATTTTATTGTTACTTGTTCTATTTAATTGATTTTGTTTTAGTGTTTAGAATAAAATTATGTGGTTTGACCTTTATGCCAGTGTCAGTGTTCACTAATGCCACCATTCATATATATTTTTAGTTGGTTGTATGGTATATTCTAACCAATATTAGCGCTGTCTATTAGCTTCTTTTTTCTTGGTTTAGAATCAAGTTTCTAACTTGATCTTTTCTATCGGGAGAACTGCACAATACTCCCCAGACGGCTGCTTTTGTATTTTTTATATTAATTTGTTTATATATCAATGATAGCGCCCATAAAATAAATACATATATATATATATATATATATAATATAAATATACTCCTCTAATCATGTAATGTAATTCTGCTCAACAGAACTAACCATCCAAGCATCCATGGCAATGATTCTAATGCTCGTTTAGAGTCAGCATCTGCCTGCCAAGCACGACGCCATAAAATCCTCCGGACTACTACAGAAAAAGTAGAGAGAGAAAGATAATAAATATACTCCTCTAATAATTTCATGTAATTCTGCTCAACAGAACTAACCATCCAAGCATCCATGGCAATGATTCTAATGCTCGTTTAGAGTCAGCATCTGCCTGCCAAGCACGACGCCATAAAATCCTCCGGACTACTACAGAAAAAGTAGAGGCCTTAGAGAAAGATACTACAGCGTTCACAGCTGCCTCGGTAATAAAAAAAACTGCCATTTTCCTTGAGATGTTACTCAAAAAGAGTGAGTTCCTATAAGGAAGAACCTCTCTGCAAACTCTAAATAAGTAATGCAGACCATTTTTTCATGGCCCTAGCTACCCAAGCACAGTATAATGGGTTTAACTGAGGAACCGGAGGCTGTATATAACATCTTTAAATAGGAGTCACACCTTCTATTCAGATTATCCTTTAAGACTGCTGTCTCAGATAGCGACAGCGTCGTGGGCTTAGATAACCCAGCTATCGGTGTATCCACCCTGGGGCTGCTCCTATTTGGAAGTCTCCCCTGATGAAAAAAGGAACGAAGGGAGAATCTCTTAGGAACAATAAACCATTTATCTGATTTAGTCCATGACTCCTGTTATTTCCTGCAGCTGAGAAGAAGGAATGTAATACCGCGTTCAGATTGCCACTGCCTAAAAAGCCAGCTTTTTAGGCAGTGGGCAAAATTTTGAAAATTTTAGCCTGGTGTGTTCAGACTGCGCTGAAAACACCGGCTTTTTTTTTTCTTCTTTTTTTTTTTGTTTTGTTTTTTTCTTTTTACAAGCAGACAGCTATTTAAATAGCCGGCTTTTCACCGCAGAGTAAACGGGTGAAGCCGGCTTTTAAAAAAGCCGGCAAAAACCCTTCTTTTTAGCCGGGTCTGAGACCCGGCTAAAGGGACCCGGCTTCACCGTTCACATTGCCAGAAAAAGCCGGGGTTTTCATGAAAGCCGGCAATTTCATGAAAACCCCAGCTTTTTCATGGTAATCTGAACGGGGTATAACAGTCTTCTTCTTTTCCTTAAAAGTGGAAACCTCCAGGGGAGATTTACCCACATTGGGACCAGTTCTTTAGTCAGGAAGGACCGATATACACAGAAGTTGTTCAGCACTCACCGCTCTAGATATAACGCGGGAGATGTCCACCACAGTTGGTTAGACAAAAGTCACTGGTTGGTGGGGTTTAAGAGGTTCTGTGTCACACGCTGTGTACAGGGCACCCTGGTCCACTGGAAAGCTTTGCTCTGGAAAATGTAAAAAAAAAAAAAAAAATCAAGGCTGACTTTCCTGAGGAGGTAGATTTGGTTTTTTAAACTTGATCTCTTATCAGATATACTGAATATATAGAGGCGGGCAGTGCCGAACAGTTTTTCGACAGCCTCGTAGTTGTGGGAGCAGGTGATTATTAGAACGTCTCACAAGGTGAATATAGTGAGGAGAAGTCCTTGTAGAAGCAATACAGGTCCAGTTCTTCTGGGGAACAGTCCACTCAATTAAAACATCTTAACGCGTTTCATCTCAAATGCCCAGAGATTTCATCAGAAGGAATGTGTAATATTTGTCTTTATCATCATCCCTTATAGCATATCTTGTTACTGTATTTACAGTATATTTATCTCACCCACCCAACACCCAATAATTAAAAATATTATTAGTGTAAAGTAGCAGTATCTCATCTTTGAAACCTCCTGACCAGCTGTTTTTTCATTTAAAATGAAAATATTAACTATTGTTTTTTATTTCTGTTTTCTGCTATTCCAGATGAAAATAAACATATAAAACTACGTTAATGTTTTAACGAAAAAGACTATTTAAAGCCCTAGTATTTTTCCCATTCAACTCATCAGTGTGTAATCACTATGTAGCACCTATGTGAATCTTTTAAGAGCTCCCCTCTTGAAGGTCTTTCTGAGGAATATAAATTTGCCCCATATTCCACTAGACAAATCTTGGAGTCAGAGCTTTGCACTTTAGGTTCATTATGATAACCATCTTACCACCTGCCTTCTCATCTCTTATACAGGTTAATAGGCTCCCCCTAATGTTTATTAAAACTTTGTTGATTTCTTGCCTAATGTTATTTTCCCCATTGAGGAAACCTTTATTTGTTGTACTTCAGACATAGGGCTCTGTTTACTTACCTATTTGTTTCCCTGTGCACAAATCTGCATCAGACACTCTTATCTTCACTGCAAACCTGGCAGATTCGTTCACATTTACAAATACTCACCCCTCCTGCGAGGTCTGGCAATGATCTTCCAGGTCATCCCAGGACTTCTCATTCATATGATTTGTGTTCATGCTGGGACATGGAAACCGGCCTTAGTTGGCGTTAGTTTTAGGCTGGGAGCGGAGTATAAATCTCTCCTCCGCCGTGTTGTAAATATCAAAAAGATAATTTTTATGCAATAGTGCCAGTTTTTGATTCAATACTGGCATTATCTCAAGAAAACGATCTTTGTAAATAGACCCACACATGTGAGATCCTTGCAGAGCTGACTGTAAACATGTATGCTGCTATATAAATGATTGAGTGACTTTTTGCTTTTGATGTTTGGGCAGATTTGCCGGGTATGAATCTTTTGAATAAGACTGAATGTAAAGAGAAGAAATTACGACTATTTTCCAGGTGTGTTTGTCTCTATAAACGTCGGCAGTCTTTGGTGCAATTTAACCATGGCTATCCAAATATTTTGTGTTGCTAGCGCTCGTTCACAGAGAGCCATGTCAGACTGTGTTTAGATAGTGTTTCAACATGAAAAGCAAAGCCTCTTTGCACACTAATCAAAAGTATAAATAGAAAGGTAACAGGAAGGGAAGTATTATTCAGCTGGCTTGGCAAAGGTCTTTATTCAGCTGCTGTGTGCCACTGTCTCTAAGCCAAAATTAATTTACAAGAAATAGCCTGAAATTCAAGCTTTCATTAAGGCACCATCTTTTTCTTCCTACATCTGCATTACAAGCTTAGTTTGGCCGTTATCACTTTTTAAAAAACTTAACTATGCGATATTGTATTAGAAGACACCTATCTAATTTATCATCATGAGATTTCTGTAAATGCGCAATTACCTCCTTGTTAATGCATGTTTTAGGTCCAACAGTTACCTTCTGCTAATCTGTATTGGTTATATTCTACCACCATATTTTTTATCAAGCACAAAAGGAACTTATGGGTGAGAAATATCTGGAAGTTTGATGATCAATGTATAGTTAGAAAGTAGAAATGTAATAATGTAACTTGTCGAAAGTCTAAAACTTAAACTGGGATAATATAAAGTATTACATTGAAATGAATGTACTGAGTCTGTCTACATATTTGCGTCTTGTCCAATTAAATGATGTCTTTGTAACCAGATTTTAAACTAAAGGTCATGCTAAGATAATGGCGTTTAGTTAATCTCTGTGTGAACCAAGGTCTTTTGAAATTGTTATGATAGGATTTAGTTAGAATGTTTGAAGAGTTGAACCTGTTTTTCTATTCACATCATGCTATCCAAAGGAACGCCATGCAGATTAAGTTTACCATTCTATTAGCTACCATTATGTTAATATTTTTGATGTATACATTTTTTTTATGAACCTGCATTCCTTTTTGACATTGCAGGTTCTGTACATACATATAATTATTTCTGAATATATAATGTCTGTCTTTTAATATTTCCATAAACTACAGATCTATATTTTTGTATTTAAATTTGTCACACTGACTACAATAAAAAAAAATGTATAAGATAAATTGCATGCAAAATTCTTGAGTATTGACTAATGTTTGGGGAGAAAAATCACATATTCCAGATGTTCATTGTATAATGTGTTTCTTTCTTGCTTTTAGATTTTTCTCCATTCCTTGAATAATTATAATATTCATTCTTAGGAATGTGAGGTCCATCCCAAACCTTAATCTTTCAGTTCTGAAATTACTTCAATCTCTCTTCAGAAATAGTATTTCCGAAATGGTAACACAGTTTCAATAGTAAACCGTTTCTGTTTCTCTCAAAAGCTTCCTATATTTTTCATGTCCATCTCAAAATTCATGTTTTGTGGAGGCAACCTAAACACCGCTTCGCGATGGAATGTTACCTGTCTAGCCAGCCCTATTTTGACAATGAGCTGCCAGCTGAATGGCACATAAAAAATGCTATTGGGAATGGTTACCTATTTTGACACTTTACCAATAGCGACAGGCTGAGTTAGGCTCGGGTTAGGCCTAAAAGGTGTGGGTCCCCGCTAAGAATGACCCTATTACCATAGGGCCTGGATGTCGATTGCTTATGCCTCGATGAGCATAGCAATCGATCCCCGGAGCACTGAACATGGTGCTCCAAAAAGTAAGGCTAAAAACTACCCCAACCCTTCCCCTAATTCTAACCCTAACCCTCCTTTCCCCACAGCCTGACCCTAACCCTCTCTTCTTCCTAGCCTCACCCTAATACTCCCTTCTCTATAGCCTAACCCTTACCTTCCCTTCTCCCTAGCCTGACTCTAATACTCCCTTCTGTATAGCCTAACTCTAAGACCCCTCTCCCCGCAGCCTGACCCTAACCCTCTCCTTCTATGGCCCTAACCCTCCCTTCCTAAGAGCCTAACTGTAACCCCCCCAACACTAAAAGTCAGCGACGGGTCCTGCAAAAATAAATGGGCGAGTATGCCGATCAGCACCCTCACACATTCATAAAAAATAGAAAGTCTCCCTATTCCAAATAGACAGATGAAAAGTAACTTTTGGCTGTCTCTATTTCTGAAACCAGCCAATGTTAGCGGGGACTGCAACCGAGCCTAAAGTAGGGACTGTTATGGTAAGTCTTCAGGAAAGAAGGGTTTTGGTTTGGGCTAAATTGGATGGTTAGGCTGTGGGACATATACGGTTAGGGCTCAAGAAGGGGGAAGGTTAGGCTGCGGGGAACAGAGGGTTAGGATTATGAGCAGGTTAAGGATTATGAGCAGGTTAAGGATAGGGCGAGTATGCAAGTGCTTACCTGTAGACGGAAAAATCTCTGCATTTTCGGGAGTCGAAGCACCTCCGCTGTCGAAAATGGAGACTGCTGGAAGTTGCCAATTAACTGCCGCACGATTATCTGTTGCAAAACCTACACTTGTCTACTAAAATTTCCATCTTAGTGAAAAATGTACATTTAAATATTTGAAAACCTAACCAGACAAAAATATATGAAGTATTTATCCATTGCTGGTATCACATCTTTTATAGGTCACTTTATTTCTGTAAAAAGGAAAAAAAATGTTAATGCCTCTAGGCTTGGGGAAAGTACACAAGTACATGATCATCATGTTTAAGCTTATATCACGTGTCCCTCCGTTGCATGGTATCTTAAGAAAACATGAGTTAGTAACAAAAAAACAATTCAGTATTGTGTAATACTGCCCTAGGACATTGATCACCTTGGTGTTTTTAAACATTCCTATAAACAAGTAAATTTAAATTAAATTTAAATTTAGCTTAGCTTTTTCATTTTATAACCACACAATGCTTGAGCGGTGTTCCCATACATTTGTATTATGTTCGGAAGGTTAAATGCTAAGTAGTTCCTTATACTAACTGGCTGGAACAAATGTTTTACTGTAAACTGTGTGTACTCGCATCTCTGTCTGGGTCTGGATTGGTCTTAATTGTGTGAGCACTCTCTTACTGTGTATTGACTATATCCCTCCAACCCTTCCCTCATATAAAACACCCCTCTGTACAAAAGAGGTTGCAGCAAGTCTGCATTTCCATTATTGCGTAAACATTTATTCTGGGCATGTACAATAGAAAATAATGCAGAGGTATTTTACTCCATCAGTTGTATGTTCTGATCTGGAACAGGCCCTTGGTGTTTTGTTTTTATTCATTGAAGGAAATAATGCATGCAAGAAGGTTAGGTCATTACACTTTGTTATAAAAAAAACTTCTAGTTTTGCAAAGCTAATGCTTAAACCATTTTCTAAACCAGTCCTATCTTCCATAATTTAAAACCAGCACGACTGAAAAACCAAGAACAAACGTCCATGAAATAAAAAGGAACAAAGTCAAAAAGATAAACCTTATGGCTGTTAATGTATATTGTACTAAGAGGAACAAAGTTGGCACACATCTTGGATTGTTAACTTCTGATGTTAACAGACTGTGACGAACCATGTGATTGTGAACTTCTTCTGACAGAAAGCTGCCAGTTACTTATGACCTTACATTTGATATGACTGTAATATTATCTGAGTCTTGGTGAAGTCTACAACCTCAAAGTAACTTCTCTACTCCTATGACTGTCTGTTTTGGAAATTTTTCATAATGAGGTTACTGACACCAAGCCTGTCTGGACTTATTTAAGAGTTCATGTCATGTACATGCCTTTCCAGAACACAGTCTGGACTTCCTTCAAATGTCTTTAGATTGCCCTTACATCAGTTTTTTACTGTTGCAGCATAACGTTGGAAAATAAATCGATGAGTAAGTTTGCTTATTCAACAGCATTGAACCTACAGATTAAATGCTCTCTGCCTACAGCAGAAAAAGCAGAAGCTATGTAAATGATAGGTTATGTTTTATACTTATATATTAATTATTCACTAAAACCTGTATTTTGCCTTACTATTCAATTGAAGGCATTTTAGCTTAGTATAATTATAAAAGAAACAGAGCGTTGCCTATTTTGCAGGACTTGTTACATGTTAATGCATGCATGTAGCTAAAGTAAAATACTGTGAACTTCTTATGTGTTTTTCTTGCCATGGATTTTCCATAATCAGCTGAATGAGGGGGAAAAAGTTAATCTTATGAGTTCTCGATGTAAGCTGCAGGCAGTTTGTAGGTGGAACAATGACAAAAACCAACTTCATCTATCCTATTTTTTAACAAGTATCTCAGGAGGTGCCCGGGAAGCTCAGAATTAGAAAGTTACTTATTCTAGTATTTGTGGTAATATTTATTCATGTTTCCTTAGCCTCCTCCTCCTCCAGCAGCACACCATGGGTTAACCTTTCGTGTCAGGAGTCCACAGGAAAGAAAGCTAGGGGGAGTGACGCCAGCTATAAAGACGTCACTCCCCCTCTTCTTTGAGCCTTTCTTTCCTGTAACGAGTCCAGACAGGGCAGGTTACCTTTATTTTTGTGCGGAGCTTACCTGGGTCCCCTTGGTCAACACTGATGCGGTTTGGCGGGGGAGAGAGACTGGTGCCGGCCTCGGGCGTTCGTCTTCCAGGCGCAGTACTGTAGGCCCTTGAAGGCCGCTTCGCAGAGACGTCAGTGGCATTGATGGGACGCGGCGATCTTTGTGTAGCCTGTATTTCTCAGCTCTTGAAAACGGGCGCAACGGCATCAGTGAGCAAAGGGAGGATTAAAGCATCCCACACAGGAAGCACGCTGGCGATGTTTTTTTTCTATAACTGAACATGGAGGAGAATAGGCCACATAAGTCCGTGTAAGCTCCTCACCTTTATTTTATTTAAATTTTTAGTGGAGCCTGTTAGTGTAGTTTTATGTTTCCTGTAGATCTGAGCACAGCAAAGACAGGACAGATTTAAAGGCCAAGCATAAGAAGATGCATGTCTCACATTGTTCTGTGTGTGATGCTACATTGCCTGACAAATACAGTGGAATGAATTGTGCAGAATGTAAAGTAATACAGCAACAACAACCCTCACAACACATGTTAGAATTGGTACAGCTAATGAAGTGAGCTCTCGCTGATACCTTTGTTACTAAAAAGGATTTGGCTAAAGTCGCTGCAAAAAGACAGGGAAACCAGGAGTGATAAATCACAGGACTCAGAATTACCCACACTGTTGTCTGAAAAGTCAGAATTGGAGACAGGTTCTATGCATTCTAAGAAGAAATAGTGTATACACAAATCGTTCAGTGCACAAAACTGCTGGTAGCCAAGAATGTCCACTAGGGGATGTCTCAATTACCCCAAAAAAGTAACAAGATAAATAAAAATAATGGTACACATGCCCTTTGAGGATACCATTATTTTCTGTGCATTCTAACAGAGGCAGATTTCAAGCAGGTCCTGGTTAATAGCCTCTTAAGACTGATACATCGGTAAACATTGAGGATTCACAGGAACAACTTAAATTGGAAGATATGTTATTCAAAGAGAAGAAAAAGTCAGAATGTTTGTTATCTCAGGCTTCAAAAGACGTAATAGAAGAAGAATGAAAATGCCCAGAATAAAGGTTGCCTGTCTCCCTGTAAATGTCTAAACTATATCCGTTTAATGCAGAAGAAGTGAAAAAATGGGTAAGTCCCCCTCATGTAGATGCGGCAATAGCAAGATTGTCCCACAAGACTACTCTACCCTTGGAGGATGTTAATATATTCCAGAATTCAATGGAGATAAAGATTGAAGTTGGCCTTAAAAAACAACTCTCCATTGCGGGAGCAGCCTTCAAGCTGGCAGCCGCTATGGCTATTACAGCGAGAGTAGTACGTGGATGGTGTAGTGACTTGGAAAACAACATTTTAGAAGGAGTAAAGCGATCTGAATGATTAAAGTCGATTCAGGACATATAACTGGATGTGGAGTTTTTATACAAGGCCTCTATGGACTCAGTAAGACTAGCAGCTAGAGCAAGCGCTAATACAGCAGTTACAAGAAGAGCGCTATGGTTGAAGCCCTGCAATGCGAATGTCAAAATTACTTACTATTCCCTTTCAAGGGGGACTTCTTGTTTGGAAAAGCTTGATGAAATATTATCTAACTCTTCTGGAGGCAAGTCGCAGTGGCTGCCCCAGGACAAAGGGACAAGAAAAAACGTTTCTAATAAAGGCTTCAAGACAACAGCAGGTGAATTCAATGAAGCAAGGTCATATAGACCTGGGAGAAATTACAGGAGGGGTCAGTATTCTTCAACCAGATCTAATTTTCGCTCCCAAAGGGCCAGAGATATCAGAGGCAATCTTAAACAAATGGCACAATGACGCTAAAGTCACCAATCCAGACACTGCAGTCGGGGGCAGACTGTCGGGATTTGTAAAACAATGGACAACTATAACCTCGAACATCTGGGTAAAAGACAATTCAAGGTTACAGAATAGAGTTTTTGAAGATACCAATGGATCATTACAGCCAGTCGCCTACTCCAGCAGGCACAGAAGAGTTCACAGCCTTAATTTCAAGTCTGCTATCCATGATGCAGCAGAGGCTAGTAATGGAAGTGCCTCTACGGGAACAATGTCATGGCTTCTATTCAAGATTTTTCGTGGTTCCCAAGAGTTCAGAACTATACTCTATTTGAATGCGTTTATCAAGGTCCGTCCATTCAAAGTGGAGTTTCTGAAGTCCATAATTGCAGGTGAACGACAAGGGGATTTTTTTAATACAAACATAGACTTAAAAGACTAGTACCTGCTTGTTCCAGTTTGCCCGGCTCACCAGATGTTCTTGAGATTTAAAATCTTCAGCAGGCACTTAAAATTCAGAACTCCACTGTTTGTGTTAGCAACATCACCCAGGACTTTTATAAAGGTTCTAGTAGTGTTAATAGCAGAATTGAGAATAAGAGAAGTTGTGATTTGGGACTATTTAGACGACATACTAATAGCAGCCCCGTCCTTTCAAGAGTCTCATCAGCATACAGAGATGGCGGTGCTTTTTCTGTCCCAACATGGCTAACTGGTAAACAGAGAGAAAAGGCGACTGTATCCACTTCGAGTTATACAATACCTAGGAGTAGTAGAGAATACAGAGAAAATGAGAATCGTCCTGTCACAAGACAGAAGTAAGGCAGTGCACTCAGGCAAAAGGCAAAGTGTGGTTATCTACAAAGGATTGTCTAAAAATCCTGGGACTTATGACATTGGCCATAGACACGGTGGAATGGGCAAGGCTTCATGGAAATTGTTTGCATGCTTGTCCTACTGCCATGCACTCCCTGATATTTGAGTGAACGTTCTTCATCTTTGGCGGCTCCTTGGGCTATGTGAGGACCGCATAGAGCTCCCCAACCAGAGATGCTGGCATCTGTGGTTACCACTACTAGTGAATGGTGGGCAAAAGATCTTCCTTTTTCCGGAATACCAGTACTTCCTGTGGGCTTTTCTACAGCAGTGGAACAAAGATCCAAAGGACTTGAGGCAGAAAATCATCCTATCAAGGAGAGGCAAGATGGATCTGGAGTGGTGGACTCAACTCCACATTCTGGAAAAAGGAAGATCTTTTGCCCACCATTCACTAGTAGTGGTAACCCCAGATGCCAGCATCTCTGGTTGGGGAGCTCTATAGAAGTTGTGATTTGGGACTATTTAGACGACATACTAATAGCAGCCCCGTCCTTTCAAGAGTCTCATCAGCATACAGAGATGGCGGTGCTTTTTCTGTCCCAACATGGCTAACTGGTAAACAGAGAGAAAAGCCGACTGTCTCCACTTCGAATGATACAATACCTAGGAGTAGTAGAGAATACAGAGATAATGAGAATCGTCCTGTCACAAGACAGAAGGAAAAACATAGTAAGGCAGTGCACTCAGGCAAAAGGCAAAGTGTGGTTATCTACAAAGGATTGTCAAAAAATCCTGGGACTTATGTCATTGGCCATAGACACGGTGGAATGGGCAAGGCTTCATCTAAGGTACTTCCAGTGGGCTTTTCTACAGCAGTGGAACAAAGATCCGAAGGACTTGAGGCAGAAAATCATCCTATCAAGGAGAGGCAAGATGGATCTGGAGTGGAGGACTCAACTCCACATTCTGGAAAAAGGAAGATCTTTTGCCCACCATCCACTAGTAGTGGTAACCACAGATGCCAGCATCTCTGGTTGGAGAGCTCTATGCGGTCCTCGCATAGCCCAAGGAGCCGCCAAAGATGAAGAACGTTCACTCAAATATCAGGGAGTGCATGGCAGTAGGACAAGCATGCAAACAATTTCAACACCTACTCTAAGGTCAAGAGGTGCTAATAAAATCAGACAACAAGACTGTGGTGTCCCATGTGAACAAGCAAGGGGATTACAAAGATTCGGCCAATGATGGAGGGCAGAGAAATATACTTCTAACATATCTGTGATCTATATAGCAGGCAAAGAAATTACAGAAGCGGATTTCTTAAGCAGGCATGCGTGGCACCCAGGCAAGTGGGTATTAGACCAAGTAGTTTTTCAACAAATGTTGAAAAGATAGGGGTCTCCTCAAATAGACCTAAGGGCCTCTAACAAAAACAAAAAGGTGGACAGGTACTTTTCAATGTACAAGGAACCACAGGCAATAGGGACGGACGCGTTTTCAAGTCCCTGGGACTTCAGCCTAGGGTATGCTTTTCTGCTGGTGCCCATTATTCTGAGGTTCCTGAACAGATAGGAACAGGAGAAGGTCACGGTAATAGCAGTAATGCCATTCTGGCCGAGAAGGCCTTGGTTTTCGAAGGTGTTTGGAAGTTACCCATAAAAAAAGGAACTGCTGAGGCAAGGGCCCCTATGTCACCCAGCACCGCAAATAAAATTTGCTCGCTGGTGTATGGAGGAGCATCACCAGATGACCAGCATCTCTGCAATACTGGAGTTTCTGCCGAATGGCCTATATAAGGGATTTGCGGCTAGCTCCATTAAAGTGCAAATTTCCGCTTTGTGCGCGGTATTAGGTTTGGACATTGCAGGTAACAAATATGTTGCAAGATTTGTTCAAGCAGCAAATAAGATAAAACAACCAATTAAGGAGTCTATAGCACTGTGGGACCTAAACCTTGTGTTAAATGTTCTTACAGGCCCACCCTTTGAACCATTAGAGGACGTTCATCTTAAATGTCTTACACTCAAACTGGTGTTTCTGGTGGCCAGCACGTCTCCCGCAGGGTTTTAGAGTTACAGGCGCTTTGGTCCGAGCAGCCATTCCTGAACTTTTATTCCTAACAAAGTTGTTTTGCGGACCAACCCTCTCTTCTTACCTATACAAGTTTTCATCTGAATCAAGAAATCATTCTCCCTTACCTTTGTGCTGACCCAAAAAAATCCTAAGGAAGGAAGGTTGCACACGTTAGATCTGGTGAGAGGTCTTAAAGTGTATCTAAACAGGACATCACCGGTTAGAGTATCAAGACAATTGTTTATTCTATTTGATGGACTAAAGAAAGGTCAAGCGGCATCAAAACCATAGATAGCCAGGTGGCTCAGGTTGTGTATTATGCAAGCTTACCATTGCAGGGATTTACAACCCCCTAGCAAACTTAAGGCTCATTGTACGAGAGCAATTTCTACTTCTTGGGCAGAGAAAGGGTTCGCTTCAATTGAAGCCATTTGCAAGTCATTTGCATGATGGTCATCGCTGCACACTTTTGCAAATCATTACAGATTAGATGTACTGTCTTCGGCAGAAGCAGTGTATGGCGGGAAGGTTCTTTCTGCAGTTTAAAAATTTAAAATATATAGTTTTCTGTTACTTTTATTTTTATTTTTTTTATTTGTCATATGTACTGATCCCGCCCAGTGTTGTAACTTCTAGGGTAGATACCCATGGTGTGCTGCCGGAGGAGCAGGTAAGGAAACTACATATTAGTATCCTTTTTCTCCTTCAAAGCAGCACACTTTTTCCCTTCCCCATATGTATTTATGTTTATTATTGTGATGGTGTTAACTGTGCTTATTTTTGGGCTGAAAGAAGTATGAGACTCAGAGAAGAGGGGGACTGACTGTCTTTATAGCTGGTGGGTTTTTCTTTCCTGTGGACTCCTCACACGGAAGGTTAACCCATGGTGTACTGCCTCGGAGGCGTAAAGGAAACCACATTAACAGCTACTAATCTGTAGTTTTTGTAATTATTTTTATTTTAGGATGTTTACTTTTGAGCTTGTGTTGGATGTAGGGTATTTTTTGTTTACATCTTGAAGAATAACCTGGTTTCGCTTTTTTGTGTTTCTGACACATTTAATAATGTTTTCAAAGGTTGGTTTTAGGCTGTTATCAACTAATAGTACTTACTATATTATACAGGTGCCATAAAGATGAAGGGCTCTGTAGGTAATGGAAATGGTGGGTACACAGAGTTATATGACTATGCATTAATGATTAATGTATGGCGTCCCCAGTAAGCTTCAAAACACAAAACATTTACATACTGTTGCCCACAGTGAGTTTTACAGGACCTTATATCTTGCCTTGCCATCACTAAATGGAAACCAGTAGGTAACCTGCAAAATTGCCACCACTTCCAATACATAAAATAATTGCTCTTGAGTTTTTTCATGAGATTTAGTAATCGTATTTAGTTATTAGTTTTGTGTTGACATAAAAAAAAGTACATACCATTTAAAATCAAATATAAAAACCCATGTTAAGGAAATACTGATGACTGACAATGCAAAGCAAAAACATCTCCTGGAAACATTTCTGTCTTCTGCTTAGGAAAGGGAAAAGGTTTTGATCAGGTCTCTTTGAACTGATGTAGCTATAGTTGCAGAGATGGAAGATGTTAGTCCAAAATTTGATAGCAAGTTTTGAGAAATTGGGGACATAAAATGGACCAGATCCAGCATTTACAAATAAGAGGGAAAGGTACATTACACCTGGATCTGAATCAGCCGTTTGCTATGTAAGTGAAATAACACCTATGTACAGGTATTTTAATTATGTTCTCCAAGTGTAGCTCAAAATAAATGAATAACATGTCATTGCAACTATATTGCAAATATACATTATTTACTTATAGGTTTATAATGGAGAACAAGAAAATGAAGCTTTGTTATGAGTGTTCTTGCTAATATGTCTTAAAAACAATAACTTTTAATTAATTACTAGTAAGATCCAGCAACAACTATCCGAGCTAAATAGCTGTAGGCAAAGCGAAATACTAAAAACAGACATAACTTTTACCATAAAGTCAAATAGGAGAGAAGTATAAAACTATTTTATTTACATAACAATCTGTTCATTTTAAGCAACTATTGGGATATTGGTGTATCCATTCTTAATTTAGCTACCTGTGACACTCATTGATTCCTCATCTCACGTGGATCGTGGCAAGCTGCTTCCAGGATGCTGGCAACTAGTGGCCCGATTACAGTGGAATTTTACATGCTTGTTTACAAGATATTTATCCGGTACGCTTATGTCTAGAGCGCCAGGATTTTTATTCAATAAAAAGAAGTTATTGCACCACGAAGGCATTTATGTAAGTAGAGTTTCCTGATGAGTGTAGACGGAAAGGGTTTAAAAATGGTCGGTCAGGGGGCATAATGGAGGTGGGGTTATGACGGAGGCCTAAAGCTGCATCCTTCTGAGGTAAGTAATTAGCTGTTAATTAGTAGTTGGGGTTATTTTAATATTGGATGCTTTATTTCATCCTGGATGTCCCGCCATCTCAAACATAATCTTTCAAAACTTAATCTTTCAAAAACAGAGCTAATATTTCCGTCTGCCAATAAAAGTCACTCACCCAGTCTCTCCATCTCTGTTGAAAACAGGGATATACCTGGGATATTAAATTTTTCGGACCATAAGACACACCTGACCATAAGACGCACCTAGTTTTTAGAGGAGGAAAACAGGAAAGATTTCAGGTGAGAGCACCTTACATTGCTTTCACAGCAGCGTTCATTACGCTGCTGACAGTCAGGGAGCGGGGGGGATGAGTGCCTGGATGCACCGCATCCCCCAGCGGAGCAGGTCCCGGTGGACCCGCTCATACATCAAGGTAAGTATTTGGACCATAAGACACTCACCCTTTTCCCCCCCCACTTTTTTTTGGGGAAAAAGTGCGTCTTATGGTCCAAAAAATACGGTAATCCCTACTCATAAAGTTCGATGCTTAGGTGTCACTCTTGACTATGAACTGTCCTTTGTTTGCCATATACAAAACTGTTTTTAAATGATGTTACATACAGCTTAAAAAAACTTTTACACAATATGCAAATATCTCACACAAGACACTTCTAAAATTCTCATTCACGTACTAATCATATCTCGCATTGATTATTGTTGATCAGTTCTTATTGTAAGCTCACATTATAAAGCTAGACTGATTTTTCTTGCAAACACCTCTAGAACTGCTCCACTCTGCTCCTCTACATTGGGTGCCTTTATAATACAGAATCAAATACAAAATCCTTTTGCTAACCTATAAAGCCATCAATAACACTGCACTCTCATACATATTCTCACTCATCTCAAGCTATATCCCAGATGGGTTTCTTAGATCTTTACAGGATCTACATATCTCCTCTACTCTAAACAAATGCTCTGATTCCTGGTTACAGGACTTCTCCCGTGCTGCACCCACTCACTGGAGTAATCTTCCTCTCCCCCATTGACTGTTCTCTACTCTAAACTTTCAAGCGCTTCATATTTCCAGACAAGCTTATGACCTTGCCCAACCTACTGCTTAATAGTCAACCCCATTTACAACCTCTTTGCTATCCGGTTTACACAACTTGAAAACTTTAATTTCCATACTAAAAATAACCTCAGTCCTGCTACTAACAATTCTTTGTGACTGGATCATACAGTGCACTAAGCACTTTTACTTTACATGCTGGCTAGTCTGTTGTGTGATATATAGCACTTGTCCTTATATATTAATCCTTACACAGTTTGTTACCACCCAGTCTTGTTATAATTGCTAAAATTGTAAAGCGCTATGTAACCTGCTGGTGCTATATAAAAACCTGTTAATAATAAGACAGTAAGTGTGAGCATTATATTATTCGATCTGGTAGGTATTGACCCAGTTAGATAGAGGAAAGTTGATAGGTTAAACCTGTTGGCTTTTCAGTACCGGCAGGTTAACTGTTGAGTTTCCGCCATTCATCGGATTTCACACCCTTGTTTTCCAAGGAAAGGGAGTACTTAGACATTTCAGACAATCACATCTATAAATTGTTCTAATGGTTAAGGGATTTATATTTGGGGAAGAGATAATGACAAGCTAAAGTCATAAAAGATCCAAATCACAATGTTCATTGGAAAATGAAAATACAGAATTTTTTTAATCACCTGAATCCTCCTGTTCTGAAGAGAAAAAAATACTTGGAGAATAAGGTAGGAAAGCCAGGGAAGTACCTAGAACTCTTAATCCTGAAGTAGTTTTGCTAAACAGACCAATGGAATCCAAAATGACCCCGGGCATTGTCTGTCGGGACAGATATTCTTGTGGAATACCCCTCAAGGATCCCATGAACGGGAAGATTAAAAAAAATTGTTTAATAAAGTAGTGTCTAAAGCTGGTCTTGTCATGGCATCGGTTTCTAGGGATGTCCTGGCCAATAAGATTATGGATTGATAACTAATATGAGGATATACAAAGGTAAAGACAAGTAATCGTTACTAAAGAATAAAGAAAGCAAATTAATGTGTAAGGCATCATTAGACACTATCTCTTGATATGCAAGGAATGTAGCGTCAATTCTTGAAGAGGGTGTTACTTCAAAATTGTGGGTAATAAGAATAATCTATGACCATTCCATCTGTGCATTTGGTGGTTTATCTAACAGCAAGTTCAAAGGGGTGGTTGCTGGGCTCTATCCAGGCTCTATAGCAACTTCACCCTTTGCACCCACTTTAGTTACGACCTGGTGTCCCCAATCTCCGTTATAATCCAGCCTGCTCTGCAAGGAGCCAGGAAAGAGCAAAAAATATCACAGTAGTAACTAAAAAGCATAGCTTATAAGGATAATTTGAACATACTTTAAGAGAAATAAAGAGGTTTATTATTGTGCAAATATTGTGTGCCCCATAATAAAACTCTATTTTACTTAAATAATTCCCCAATGTATCAATCCCCAATGTCCTATAGATTGTAAGTTTGTTTATGAGCAGGTCCCTCTTACTGACCCAGTCAGTTTGTTACTACCCAGTCTTATTAAAATGATTGTAAAACTTTAAAGCACTATGTAATCTGATGGCGCTATATAAAAACTGTCACAGCATGTGAGATTTACCGTGTGAGAGCCCAGACTCTCCAACAGTGTCCGCTCTGTCTTCTAGGAGGTTCCACTCTCAGTAATGGCAGCCTCCTGTTTCTGCCCCCTGGCGCCAAGCTCTGGCTTTCTCCAGTGCATGGGCGCCGCCATGCTGGATTCTGTCACCTGATGCGCCCCCAGCCAACCTGAGTCACGCTCTAGGAATCACATGAGCAGATTAATCCTGGTCATGTGCACTCTATTTAAGTCTACAGAACTACTTGTTCACTCAATGTGCCTGGTTGCTTCCTGAGTAGCGATGCAGCAATTTTTAGTCAAGCTTGTCCAGTTCCAGTCTTGATTCAGTCCAGGTCAAGCCTATTGAAGTCCTGTGTAGTCTTTTCCAGCATCATCTCACCGCCAGTAGCTCATGAGTAAGTTATATATTAAGCCATCCAACTCTCATTACTCTGCTGAACCATTATTACATCCCCTGGAATCTAGAGCGGATGCCCTGACCCATCAGTCTGTGATAAAAACCTGTTAATAATAAATAAATAAAATAGGGCTTTATATTCCCACCATAATAGTACTCAATAAGGTAAGTGTCTTGTGGGGTTATCTACTCTATATGCCTCATAATAAAGTTCTCTACCTTTCTTCCCCAGCTTATCTGTTTTCTTCTTCTCTTCTGCGTTGCATGCATTTTCCCCACACATGCTAAGGTACTCTGATACTTTCCTGTTATGATTGTTGATTCCTGAGAGCTGATGATTTATAACTGTATATTAATAGTCTGTGTATGTGGGCCAAGGTGAATTTTGATGGCACCAGGATTCACTAGATAAATCACTCTTTATCCTATTAGAGATATGTATACCTCCTGGAAATACGTTAATTAGTTTTTTTTTTTTTTGTTTTTTTTTAGTATGCGCTATTCAGCTTTTTGACAGTTTTTCTATCTAAGACTTGCATACTGACAAGAATCCAGATGGAGCATTGATTTAAGTGTGTCTGAATCTTAAGAACAGCATAAACTAAATCTGGCCACATATTGATTATACCCTGAGTGCCGACATTGTTTCTTGGCTCACACGCCATACTTCCTATCTTGTACCCATCCCAACAGGGCTGGCACATAGTCAGATTGTTCATTCAGACCGAAAAATCTAATCTGGTCTTAGCATTTAGTGGACCATATTCTGACAAAACCGACCTTGCACAATAAAGAGTGTTTTGTAGCTAAATAATTTATGTGCTATGCTGGTAATAAATGATAGATAAATGTTCTTCATTTAGGCCTGCCTTTCGTAGTTCATCAGTCATACATAACAATAGTGATCCTATGATGGCTAAATGTTCAGCATCCTTGCAAGTTCTGCAGGGAAAAAGCGTGTTTCTCATTTGAATTTTATGACGGACTGTTTTCCATGATTTCCTCTGTTAGTGTTTGTCATATGAATGGACTGTTCAGCCACACCCCAATAAATTTCAATTTCTTGTCTCTCTGCAAAACATGTCGTTTTTGGTATTTATGTAATAGGAATTTGAACATAATGGAAATTGAGAACTGGTAATAAACAGAGCTCTTGGCATTCGATCTCCTCTTAGTTTCACGTTAAAGTTTCTGTCTTGTGATTTCTGAAAATTCTGCCTATACTAAAAGAACATATCACACATGTATACACTCTTGCGTGAAAGAAGGGCACATGTAAACGCTAGCTCAATATTATTATTTTTGTGCATACATTTTACTTAAATGTGTCTAATTGTTATTTGTATATAAATGTATATTTGTGTGTGTTCAAAAAATTTCATGATATCATTATATAAAACATTTATTTTGTTTATTTTTGTACAAGGGAAGTAGCTTACGTAATTTATGGGGCAAAAGAGGATGCTGGTAATGATCTGCATCATCTATGGTATTGTATAGTTATAGTAGTTAGTTTTGTAAATATAACCCCTTCCCTTAATCATGTATAATTACATGGTTCCCTGTGGTTTCAGCTGTTTTAACCCCACTGATCACCAGTGTCTGGTGGTTCAATATAAGTTCTCAGTAAAGTCTGTAGGAATGGAGATTTGAGACCATTTTTATTTTATTCTGTGGGGTTTATTTATTTTGTTTCCAGTACGAGTGGTTAAACTCTCCACACCTAAAGGTATGACTCTTGTCATGTCAATAGAGTGTTAGGGCCTGATTTAATTGCCTGCGAAGACAGGAAAGAGCGCTTAGTACGCCTATTCCCAACTATTACAGTAAGAAGAAGATTGCAAATTTTAATGCGCACCTCTAAGATAAAAATCTGCAAAGTAAATTCGCGGAAAGAACACCATGATCGGGAAGCATGGGCAATTGAGTGAGGCTCTTAGTGTGTGATTATTAGGTTGACATGTTATAATTCATATACTTTGACTATATTACGTTTTTTATGTATGATATTATGTCCTATGAGGTGGATCCTTTGGATGCACATTCAATTATAGGGGCCTTTCTGATGATGAGGGCAATATATGATAATAGTAAGGATAGTGAGGACATACTGCACCTCCTGTACTATCCAAGCTTCCAATTTTACATGAGGGCAGCATGTAAAAGTTAAGAAAGGGGAGAGTGAATATAAGTCTGTGCAAGCAAGGGGCGTGGCCCGCCTTTACCCACACAAGTCTGGAGGTGTCAATGCCGCTACACTCCAATGACTGCAACTTCTCTTTGTTGATATTTGCTCACTAGAGGAGGGCATGTGATGCATAACACTCTTAGGGCCAGATTTACTAAGCTGCAGTTTTGAAAAAGTGGAGATGTTGCCCGTAGTAATCAATCCAATTCTAGCTGACATTCTCTAGTATATAATATAAATGTGAGAGCTAGAATCTGATTGGTTGGTAACCTCTCCAATTTTCCAAACGCGCAGCTTAGTAAATCTGGCCCTTTGACTCTGTTTTATATAGTTGCATTGTATGTCTAATGACACATGACGTAATCTACAGAACAGAACTTCTTCTCTGTTCTGACTTTCCTTCCTTTACTTACATGTAACGTAACATATTGTGGTTTTGGGTTTGATTTCGTGTTTGCATGCCCTTATTATTATTTGTAGGGTAGCTAATAAAAAAATAAATATGCATGCTTGTAGTTTAGAAAGATTGGAAAGGGATGTAGGAGAGGAGTTGTGGAAGCCTCTTCTGGGACTTTAGACCCATAGGAACACTTCTCAAATATGGTTCTGTGACCGTATTATGGTCTTCTTCATTTCCAAAGACCATTATACAGCTGAATGCAGTCTGCATTTTTAAAAGGGGTGGTGAAAAATAACAACCCTAACCTTAATCCTTTTCTAACCTTCACAGTCTCCCTTTATCGCAGCCTAACCTTAACCTTCCTCCTCTTCAGCCTTATTCCCAACACCCAATGCCCCACAGCCTAAGCCTAACTTTCCCTTTAGCCCTAACCTTTTACCCACTGCACCCTAGAAGATAGCTATTGGGAACAGGGAAATAGGTTCCCCTTCCCAATAGCAAATTTATGTTTTTAGCCTATTTCACACAATGATACCGCTGCCATTCTGCTCGGGCTGTATTATCGAAATCCAGCCCATTAGACTGGCAACTGCATCCCCCAACTTCTCTATCAGTGGCTTTAAGGTTAGTGCCCTTAATCATCTCATCTGGGGCCAGATTTACTAAGCTGCAGGAAAAGAAAAGTGGAGATGTTGCCAATGGCAACTAATCAGATTCTAACTGACTTTTTTTAGTATGTAATAGTAAAACGAAAGCTGCAATCTGCTGGCTGTGGGAAACATCTCCACTTTTTCTTTCCTGCAGGTTAGTAAACCTGGCCCCTGGAGTACTTCAATTTTGCTTGGTGGTACTGGTAGACATTGCTGTGAAGGCTATCTTGTCTCACTGGTATTTCTATATAAATGACACACAACATGGGAGGTGATCTTTTTATGCACCTCTATAATCTCATATCATTGTGGGGCCATTGTTGGCTGCTTTTTCACTACCAGCATTGCTTTTGCCAAAACAAATGTGTAATCCTTAGGACATCTGTCTAGTAAAAATTTAGATATATGAAGTTTTTAATTACATGTGTAGTGTATGAGCTGGCAAGGAAATGTTTAAAATATATTGCATTCAAAGATGCTTCTACTGCTGAGAGGCTTGTACAATTAGTGTATGTTGTTCTATAATCACATTCTGTTCAGCCTGCTTAATTCTATACACTATGTACGACGATTCCAGTTTCTACCAAATTAGCAGTGTACATACCATGTGTCTTGTTTTATGTTGACATTTACCAACTTGGATTCTCTATTTAGTCATCTTAACCTGGGATATGGCGTGTTTTGCGAGTTTTATATAATCATCATAAATATGTAACTAAAATGTTCTTGCTTCATTTATTTTTACTGCTTTTTTTTCTAGTGTTATTTCAGAATTATTATTTTTGTTTTTCCCAATGTCCTTGCAACTGAGTGACACCAAATATTGACTTAGAATGGTTGCTATGGGCAACATCTCCACTTTTTTCCTTTCACATAGCTTAGTAAATCTGGCCCATGAAATGAAAACAATGGCAGCAAAGTTGTAATTTGAAAGTTCTTCATGAGATTGAGTAGATCAGTGATCGCTTTAACGCCTGTGTAGGCGTCTGTGACGCCTGAGAAATGTCAGGCACACTTTAATAATTGTCCCATGCGCATAGTTACGCATGGGACTGTCTGCAGTCAGTCTCTCCCTCTCCCTCTCCCTCTCTCCCGCAATTTACAGTTCCTTCCGTGACAGGCCGTGTATATGAGGTCCTGCAGAGAGAGACAGGAAGTCTCCAGCTCTGCTGAGTCATCCACTATGAGAGAAACTTCCCCTCACAACGTGTCATGTGACCTCCCGGCTGCCGGCTGAAGAGACCTAACATCATCTCTCTCAGCCAAGATCTTAAGGCAGATGTTCCCAAACTGTGCGCCTCGGCTCCCTGGGGTGCCGCAACGCTCTCATCGGGGTGCCGCGGAATGTTTCTATTTTCAATTCGATTCTATTCTATTTTTGTCTTAGGGGTGCCTTGAAAACAAATATGGAGACCCTAAGGGTGCTTCAAACTGAGAAAGTTTGGGAACCACTGGTTTAACTGAAGCCTTTACTTTGCCTTAAGGGAAGGTTTGGGGGGGGGGGGGGGGAGGTTTATCGTTTTTTTTTTGTAATTTTTTTTTAACTATAAGCTTTTAAACTTCACTTTTAGCTATGAATATTGAGTTCATTCTTTCTTCAATTGATGTGAATTCTTGCAAATGCCCTGCTATTAGGATGACTCCATATCCTGCAGATTGAAGCACTTTATTGTTAATCATACTATGGACTCTTATTTTTTATTTTTAGCTGTATTTTTGGATATTTTTTTAGTTTTTTCACAATTGCACGTTTTTGCACTTTTGGGCTTTACTGGAGTGGTTATGTTGACACTACCTCATGGGAAACTAATATATTAAAATATTCTCATCTGTTGCATACTCAAGTCTCTGTTGCATAGTTGCCAACTCTCCCTGAAGATTGGGTGATCTCCCTGACTCCCTGAAGTGTTTGGTAATCTCCCTGATTCTAATTTCATCCATTGAGGTCTATGGAGATGATCAATTTCATGGAGCCCAAGAATCTTGTTAATCAGCTGCAGCGTCACTTTTAGCTTTTCTATAAAGATAGTAATGAAAGTATTCACTGACCATTTAATAATCAATAAATACTGACATTTTTATTGTAAAATGGTTTTCCTGGCAGTGCTAGATACACCTATGGGTGGGGCTATTCACAGGACACACCTCTTTGGTGCTACAGGACACACCTCTTTGGCGGTACAGGACACACCCCTTTGGTGCAGCACCTTGATAGTGCTCTTACAATCTCCCTGATATTCATTTGCAAAAGTAGACAACCATGCTCTGTTGTCTTTTATGGAGTGCCGACTAGACACTATTGTCTTATGGACTATATTGTAACAGCTTACAGTCGTGCACCCAATTGCATTATTATTTAAAACTACTAGTGCATATATATTTTGCAATACACGTATGTATGTATGTATGTATGTATTTTATTATAGCATATTTCATATTTCTTTATTTAAACCACAAAGAGCAGTTTTTACAGGGTCAAAAAACATAGAGAGTGAAAAATCAATAACTCAACACCCACACACCCACACATGATAAAAATGTTAAAAGCATGACACCATGCTGCAGCCTCAGAATCAGAAGACTGGAAGTTTTGCACTTTGTTTGTTTTTGACCCCCTATGAAAACCACTATTTGAGATTGAAACATTGGGATAAACTGTAATAAAATACCTGAAATGTTTTGCTTACCCTCTGCTAACATGCCTTGTGAGCATCTTATTGGCTCTTTCTATTCTGTTTTTGACAGTTTTAAGACCCCAAACCAGTTGTCCTATTTTGACGAATAACAGTATCCAGTGTTTTTTTCACCTTGAAAAAGCCTCCAAAGAGGCGAAACACGTGTCGGTCTGTCTAAAGCCGCGTCGGGTCCTGTCCGTGTGCACCGGAGGTCCCGTCTTTGGATTTTTACATGCTGTGTCTAAGTATACCTTCTATACAGTTGTGGGAGTCTTAATATATGTCTGTCTCTTGTAGAATAGATAGGGAGGGCTGGAATACTGCCCGGAAGGGTGAAGCGTGTCCGTGAGGCCACTAGGTAGTACAGAGTAGGGATAGTTTTCTCACCACTACTTTAGTATAGCTTAGCCTCCCTGCTGTCTTCCAATTACTCGTGTAGCAACATGCTATGTATCGACTGCAACTTGTTACATTGTTTAGAGATATGACACACATGTTTTATATTTTTCAAGGGCTGTTTACATGTCACAATATGTCTTCTATTTCTAAGATATTTATCATGTCACAATATGTTTTCTATTTTTGAGATAAATGTTTAATGTGATTCAATTAAAGATTTATTTTTTTTAACTCTTCAGCAGTTTACTGGTTCTACTACTTTACCTAAGGTGTATTTGCGCCAGAAGCAACCTAAGCCTGAATTATAAGACATTGTTCTTTGGATGTAGAGATTAATTATGTCTGGCTACTATTTCTTTTCTTTTACTCTTTGAATACTTAGCATATTATTGGCTGTAATGTATATGGTTCAAATCCAGAAGACCGCATTGGGCTGTCCAGCACCATTGGGAGTCACTACCTCGATTTTTGGCTGTCTATTTCAAAAGCCATATTCGAAAGTTTTTTTTTTCTAAATTGGCAAGTATACTGATCAGCATACTTACCCATTCATTTTTTTAAACCGCCACTGACCGTAGAGGTGAGTAACACTCTCCAGGGAGGTTTAGGGTTAGGCTACAGAGAGGGGAGTCTTAGGGTTAGGCTGTGGGGGAGGTAGTCTTGGGATTAGGCTGCGGGAAAGGGAGGGTTAGGGTTTGGGTTAAATTTATGCTTGCCATTCGAACCAGCGTCTTCTTTCTTGCAGGTATCTATTGCTTTGCCTCTGTGAGGCAAAAGCAGTCTATTTCCCAGCCATTTCAGAACTAGCTGGGAAAGAACGTCCCTTTTGATAAAGGGCAGTTTGCAGCAGCGACTCACACCCATGCTCTGTTTTTCTGTTTCTTGTGCCACCCCCACCCCTTCCCATATTATTGAAATATATTTCAGATCTACAGTGTTCTGTAATATCATGTTTTGTTTGAGTTTTTTATATTTTTATTTTTATTTTTTTTAGTCTGCTCTGCTTGCCATTTATGTCTTTTTATGATGGCTTAACAGTTTTTAACAACCTTCATATAATTGGCATGTTGCAACAAGCTTTGAACACCTCTGTAAAATAGTAATGAAGGAGTGTGTAATATAAGGACCTGTACACGCCCATTGGTGTTCGTCAACTGAACTATTTATACATACATCAACACAGCACTTGATCAGAACACAGTGGATAAAAGCCTTTCTTTCTCATTGCAGCCTAAAATGTCAAATGTGTAGAATAAATGGCGTCCAAAGTGACAGATGCAATAGTTTGGTACCAGAAAAAGGTAAGGGTCTTTTTTCTTTTAGTTTATAATGTATATTTTATTTATAATTGTTTTTGTTTTGTTTTTAAGTATTCACTTTTTTGTTTTGTTTATAATATGTAAACACATTTTGAGCATGGATTGTATGTTAATGAAAAACAATCTTGGCATTTATATAATTAAATATGATAAAATTTGTTACAAATGGTTAATGATTTATCTTTGTAAATCTATGTTTATATTTCTCAATGTTTTCTATTTTATTGTGTTTTACTAACATTTTGCTATAATTTTTTTACAAGAATATTACGTTCAGTTTTGGTGTAATTCTAGCAGTAGTCATAACTTGCCATCTTCTCTCTGCAATACATGGGTGCCAGAGCTCCTAATCCAGTGTTTGTTATGTATTGTAGTCAGAGGCTCACCTGCTGTTGCTCTCTTATTACAGGATGTATGTGTGCTGCTTCTGGAGAGAGGGATGCGCACATTTGTTTGGATCTAGTGAAATATGACATTATTTACCTTCTCTCTGAATATGTGACAGAGCAGTGTGACATGAAATGGAGTTTTATAGAACTTGTATTGTGCTTATCTGCTCTGTCTTTGGAAATACATTTTTTTATAAGCAATGTTATATGTCTATTTATTAGACGGCAAAAATAAAAGCTTATCTTTTTTTTTTAGGATAACGTCCTCTTATGTTATGATTCTTGGATTTGCTAACAAGGGAAAATTATTTAAAAATAAACTGTTATGGCACAGTGGCAACACTTTTATATTATTATTAATATTTGATTGTGCCATTTAGAAGCAGGAAAGATACCGCCTGTGTCTAAATGAAAATATTTGATTGCTTTCCTTATTTCTTCCAAATGTTACCAGTGTCTGCTAATTGGCAAGTCTGATTATTTTAATTTAGCGACAAAACCTTTCTAGAGGAGCATTTTGTGATTGCTAACAACAAACAAATTCTTTCATGTGGATTTTATAGAATAAAATATTAATGGCCCAAGGCCTGCTCTCATATTGGTTTGTGTGGGCTGCCGTGGTTCTTTAGCTGAAATGTTCATATCCTTTGTAATGGCATCTATTTACCTTTTGTAAATCCTTCATGGTCAAAAAATACAATAAAATATTGTATGGCGCAGCCTGGCAATTTTCAAACCCTAAATACTTATTAGTTCCATATATTGTTTATCAATAATTAGAAGTACAGTTATTTGGTCAAATGTGTGTGATATATATCTATAATCATTTTTTATCTGTTCTCTGTATTCCAAACACAGTGAGTCATTAATGTGTCATCTAAACAGATGTGGCTTAATTCAAGCAAGTAATTGCTCACAGCTGAGTAACATGTTGTGCTAGAACAAGTAGTTACTCAGCAAGTATTATGAGTTTGAGAGTAAGAGCAAAACATGTGCAAGTGTACAGTTCAGCTAAACCATTTTGCAAAGTAAGGGGAGCTAATTAATTTTCATTTTATTTTTTTGCATGCAGGGAAAATATTTTACTTTTGCCCATAGAACACAAATACTGCATAGCTTTGTTTAATATATACATTAGATTTGAGCAAGAAACTTCACCTCTTAATTGTAATTTTTCTTTCACAAATTATATTTGCCTCCCCTTGCAGCTCACCATGGTAATGCTCAGGTCTACACTTGTACCTATAAGAAGGTGTAAGTGCAGCTCTGAATCAGCCCCCATGTCACCACATCAAAGTAGGCTCTTTGGGCACATCAACCATGATAGTTTAACCTGGTATTATAAATGACATACATAAGTTGTCCCTATTACTAAACACTGGTTAAAACTAAAATGGATCATTATTAAGGGGGGAACCGTTGACCCACAACATACAAAGTATTGAAAATTACATACAGCTCTTTTCCCATCATTAATAACATGTAGGGCTAGCGACTAGAGCAGGGGTACTTGTGCTTTGGATACTGCCTCTGTTGGCAGAAAACTACATCTCATGCAGTAGGCAGGAGGAGCACAAAAAGGAGTGGTTACAAAATGGCAGTTTAGGATTCTGGCAGATGGCAGGACTGCAACACAGCCAAAGCTCAGAGTGGGGTTGGCGCTGTTGTAATTCTGAGACGACAAGTTTTTAAGTTTTTGTTTTAATCTTAAAACAGAAAAGAAAACCAGATAGAAAAAGACGTAGTAAATAGGATAAACAAATGTTAATAAGATTGAGGAATGTGGTTAGCTTGTCTGAATAGGTTAGTTTTAAGGGAGTGCATGAAAGTTTGGAGTGTAGAGGATAGTCTTATACCCTTTTCATATCACTCCGCAATTCTCAAGTTTTTGGTGGTGATCTGAAAGGTATCGGGGTCCTGTGTCTAATGACGCAGGAAAAAAAAGAAGGGTTTTTCCCATGCTGGACCCTGTAAAGTGGTAATGTGAAAGGTGTTAACCCGGGTCTCACCTTATATACCCGATTGGAGGGATTTGGTTACTGTTGCTATGTAACAGTAAACAAATCCCTCCCTGGGAACAGCGCGTAGACCCAGGACCCAGAATTTCCTGGGTCTACCCTGCACTGTTTTAAGGGATCCACTCAGGTTTTTTTTTTTCTTTTTTCTCCCTAAAGCCCTGACAATTACCCGGGTTGAAGAGTTATTGTCGGGGTGGAGATCTGGAAGCTTTATCAGTGGGTGGGGAAGGTTATGCCAGAGAGTTGGTGCAGCACGGGAGAAGTCCTGTAACTGCAAATTGGAGCATTTGTTTAGTTTAGAGGAGAGCTGTGTGTCCAGTGAAGATCTGAGGGAATGAGTTGGGATATATCTTGAGGTGAGGGAGGATATGTATGTGGGTTCAGTCTTGGTGATTGCTTTGTAGGTTAGTAAAAATTTTTTGTATTGAATTCTATAAAATATGTTTTAATATGTCTAGTATTTCTTCATGGTTTAATACTTAAGGTAGTGTCCCACTGGCGGATTCACAGTCCGCAACTCAGCGAGCAGGGGGAATGCCCTCCAGCGGAGGCTGCCATACAGAAGTGACCCTTAACTATAAATCTGGTTCAGTGTCTTTAATTTATTTTGAAGAAAAAAAACAAAGGTCTTGCATACTTAACCTCTGTACTGTATGATATTAATTAGTAATGGTTTATAGCAGGATGGCTGGCTGGCATATGTGGTTTGGGGACAAGGGCATTCTTCCCCTAGGTGGACCCAAATTAGCTGGTTTGGGCTTGGTCATTTGATCGCCTGCTTACCCCCCTCCCTCCCACCCTTTAAAATGAAATAAGTGTCAGGTAAAGTCTTGCCAACCCTACCCTATTTATAGGCATGCTTTTCCTGTTTGGTAAGTTTTCATTAATACTCCATATTAATGCATAGGGTTAGTTGCATGATGTTTTTTTATTTCTTTCATTTTTTATTGTATTTAACAACTCATTAATGAAGTAGTTAAGCAAAAACAATTACTATGAAGTATATAACAGAGAATCTCATAATGTAACACTGACAGTACCAGGACACTTAAAGCAATATGTAAAAAGAAATGGTGTCTATATTATTATTAGCATATGACAAAACAACTTCATGACGTTTTTCTTCTTGAGGTATCTGAATAAACCAAAATTTTGACATTTGGTATTATTAAAATTTTTTATATACGGCATGTAGTGGCATAACAATTTGTATACAACTTAAAATGAAACCCTATAAAAACGCTATAAAAATATAGCTTAACTACTTAAATTTAAATTATCACCCTGCTCAAGCCTATTGTATTGCAAAAAATGAGTCTATCATCTATCTAGAGTCTTGCATGGTGGTTCAAGTGAGAGCTCTTCTGCTGCACAGAGCCAAGGTCATAAGTTTATCTAAGTGGCTTTTGTATGTTCTCCTCGTGTCTGCATGGGTTCCTTCCCCCAATGCCCAAAGCTAGTAAGTAAATTGACTACTGAAAAACTGTCTGTGTCTAGACCAGGGGTTTTCAACCCGCGGCTCCGGAGCCACATGCAGCTCCCTCCTAGGGGGCTACAAGTCCCGCCCGCTTGACACCTTGTCCCGAGAGAAGAGACTCTCGGGACAAAGGTTTTTTTTTTCAGTAAATGGAGCCTGCGCGGTGCCGCTGTATATGCAGCTGGGTTTTTTTTTTTTGTTTTTTTTTTT
>WWET01000089.1:792165-808286 GCA_011038615.1 Limnodynastes dumerilii | reverse complement strand
CCCCTTAAATTTGGTTCTTTTGGCACTGCAGGGAGAACCCTTTGAACCTTTATCTGCAGTGGACCTAAAGTATCTTTTTTGCTCGCTATTGCGTCGGCCAGACAAGTTTAAGAATTGGGTGTCCTTTCTTGTAATGCCCCCTTCTTCTTTTTCTACCAAGATAGGATGGTCCTGCCGCTTATCCCTTCTTTTCAGCCTAAGGTGGTGTCAAGATTCCATCTAAATCAGGAGATTGTCATCCCTGTTTCCAATTCTGCGGAAGGTCTGTACGTGGTAAAAATCCTTAGGGCTTACATCAGGAGAACCACATGTTTTTGCAAGACCAATTCTTGTTTGTCCTTTATGATCCTCAGAAGAAGGGGTGGCCTGCTTTCAAGCAGTCTATTTCTCGCTTGATCCGCTTAACAATTACTAAGCCATAATCATCCAGCTGTCTGGTTCCTCAGAGAGTGGCAGCACACTCTACCAGGGCAGTGATTACTTCTTGGTTAGTTAGGATGTGTCAGTGGAGCAACTTTACCGGGTGATAATGTGGTCCTCGGTCCACCACATTTTATAGATTTAATTTAGTTGCATCTACAGATGCTGAACTTTGTAGAACAGTTCTCTTTTCTGCTTTGCCTCAGAGCTCCCTTGCCTTAGGTATGGCTTTGGGGCATCCCCAGTATCCAGTGGCCCCCATATGGCTGAAAGAGAAAAAAAGATTGTTACTTACCGGTAAATGCTTTTCTCTGATACCATCTGTGGAGCACTGGGTTTCTCTCCCCTGTTAGAGTTTATACAGTTAATCTGTTATGCTTCCCCTGTTCGGTGGAGTAATCAGACAGTAGTCTGCATTTCTGTTTACAAATATGTTAGTTAGGGCCATGAACCTGTGTTTCCTATTGGATACTGGTTAGTTAAAATAACTTTTAACTATTTAGTGCCCACTCCAACCAGACACTACAAACTCCATTTTCCCCTAGATGGAATCCAAGAAAAGGATTTACTGGTAAGTACCAAAATCCTTTCTTTTTTATTTTTTTTTTTCTGTTTTTTTTTTTTTTTTTTTTTTTTTTTTTTTTTCTTTTTTTTTTTTTCTTTTTTTTTATTTAAAACACATGTTCTGGCTCAGTTTTTTTTTGTATTAAATCTATCTATCTCTGTTTGTAAAATCTAAATGTTATTTGTGTATTAAAACAATTGGAAGCCAGCTAGCCTTTTGTATAAAAAAATAAATACAACATTGAGTGATAGAAAACATCCTTACATCAATACAAGATGCTCAGAATATACATGGGAATGGTAAGAACAGAAATCTTAATAGTAAGTAAATGGCTAATTAAAAAAAAAAATAACAATAAAAATGTTATTCAAAGGTTGAATGGCTACACTTAGTATAAATCCATATATTTTTACAGATCCAAACTCTAACATTTTTATTGGAAAGCAAACGTGGGTTTACCAAAATACTAAAATGTGGGTCTCACCAAAATTGTCTTTATTCATGTCAGTGCTTCCTTATTATGTTAAAAATTATAATAATATCTGAAAACACACATGTAGTTTATAATTTTAACAGTTTGTTTTATGTTTTGGGTAAAAGAGAAGGCTTAAAAAATATGGAGGGGAAATATTTATACCTTTATCATTTCCTGTGCAGGGTTTAAAGAACAAACCAAAGAAAACTGGGCATGTAAAACCAGACCTAATTGATGTGGATCTTGTCCGAGGTATAGTATAAAATAATGCATTTTATTTATTTCCTCTAGAATGTGTTTTGAATCGTAATCCTATAAATGCTTTATTTACATGCACTTTTTAGAGAGGTCTTGGGGAGCAGACAAGTTCAGTCCAATATGTACTATTTACATAAGGTTAGAATGAAGCACACCTTGTTCTATTATAAATATTGCTCAATACCTCTCACCAGCTGTCCTGACCCAGCACATTCTGATTCATAATCTAGCCTAAGGCAGTCACTATAACCTGTGAAAAATATCATGCTACGATACTTTTACTTAATGCAATTTGTAATAAAGAAATATGGAATACAGTGTACAAATTAGTTTGTTGCCTGTGCATTAATCTGTACAATTCCCACAATGAATAAAATCCTTGTTTGGGATACATGAAATTCTCTGATCTGAAGTGCACTGTGCAACAGTGGTCGTGTGTGTGTGTGTGTGTGTATGGATGTATAATAATAATATAAATAATAACAAGTATTAAACCTGTATGGTGTATAGTGCTGTTTTGCTGGTTATTTAAATATATTGATCAGGCACAAATCTAATGGAAATAAAAAGTTTGTAAAGCAATATACACGGCAGGTGCACTAGGCCCAGGGAATTTGTACAAAAAACAAGGTATTGCCTGGCACTCTAAACTGACCTAGGTCTTTCAGTTGACATTTTTAGTAAATCATCTTTTGTAATGAAAGTATCAGCGAGTGCTGTCTTCATTAATTGTACAAACTCATTTAGATGTTGGGTGGCAACAGGTGTTTAGCTGAGCAATCCGCACGTTTTTGATGTTGCATCTTCAGGTAAGTGATTATCACAGGATACACACTTAGATGATTTGGCCTGCCTAGTTTTTTTTAGCAGGATCTTGAGCCTTACGGCTCTTGTTGGCATCGGACCTAAACAACAAAATACTATCACTAAACATAATATAAAACCTAACTACCTACCTAACTACACTAACCACTAACTATCTAAACAGATAATAACTATAGGCTCACCCAGACCTCCTGGTCGGTGTTCATTTGTCCTTCATGTTGGATTCCAGTTCACCGAAATGGCAGAGCTGAAAAAGCGTGCTTTTATAAGTTAGTGAATTGGAAATCTTCTCCTTTTCCGGTTCCTGAACAGTCAGGGGTCAAAATTTTCATTTGGTCTCCGGAAAGAAGGCCGCCGCTATGCAGTGTGTGTTCCAGCATGCGTTCCACGGCGGACTTCCGGTGGCATTTACATGTGCGAGGGCGCCAAAGTGCGCTTGCATTCCCCAGTGTTCGAAGCATATACAGGGGGACCCGCTAATCATGAGGCCGAACACATACCTCCTCCCCCGTCATCCCCAGAGAAATAGACCAGGGAGCTTCGGATCTGTGGACCCAGAAGAGCGGCATAACCGCAAAATCGCTACCTCCCTGGCTCTAACCTGGGACATATATATATATATATGCAGGAAGACGGCACTCCACTCAAAGATACATAAATGCTGCGGTACAATCAGGAACAATGTGCAGGAAGTACAAAATTCATGCACTCGTCAGGCTTGAAAACAGTAATATGTTTATTATTAAAAAACTAACCAATGTTTCAGAGGTCTAGCCTCTTTCCTCAGGGTACAGAGGCTAGACCTCTGAAACGTCGGTTCGTTTTTTAATAATAAACATATTACTGTTTTCAAGCCTGACGAGTGCATGAATTTTGTACTTCCTGCACATTGTTCCTGATTGTACCGCAGCATTTATGTATCTTTGAGTGGAGTGCCGTCTTCCTGCATATATATATATATATGTCCCAGGTTAGAGCCAGGGAGGTAGCGATTTTGCGGTTATGCCGCTCTTCTGGGTCCACAGATCCGAAGCTCCCTGGTCTATTTCTCTGGGGATGACGGGGGAGGAGGTATGTGTTCGGCCTCATGATTAGCGGGTCCCCCTGTATATGCTTCGAACACTGGGGAATGCAAGCGCACTTTGGCGCCCTCGCACATGTAAATGCCACCGGAAGTCCGCCGTGGAACGCATGCTGGAACACACACTGCATAGCGGCGGCCTTCTTTCCGGAGACCAAATGAAAATTTTGACCCCTGACTGTTCAGGAACCGGAAAAGGAGAAGATTTCCAATTCACTAACTTATAAAAGCACGCTTTTTCAGCTCTGCCATTTCGGTGAACTGGAATCCAACATGAAGGACAAATGAACACCGACCAGGAGGTCTGGGTGAGCCTATAGTTATTATCTGTTTAGATAGTTAGTGGTTAGTGTAGTTAGGTAGGTAGTTAGGTTTTATATTATGTTTAGTGATAGTATTTTGTTGTTTAGGTCCGATGCCAACAAGAGCCGTAAGGCTCAAGATCCTGCTAAAAAAAACTAGGCAGGCCAAATCATCTAAGTGTGTATCCTGTGATAATCACTTACCTGAAGATGCAACATCAAAAACGTGCGGATTGCTCAGCTAAACACCTGTTGCCACCCAACATCTAAATGAGTTTGTACAATTAATGAAGACAGCACTCGCTGATACTTTCATTACAAAAGATGATTTACTAAAAATGTCAACTGAAAGACCTAGGTCAGTTTTGTCAGAAGATTCCGACGGGTCCCCCCAGGAAGAAGGTGCCTTTCATTCGCCTGATTCTTGGTCAGAGAGGGAGTCCGCAGAAGAACAGGACCTAGCGTCCTTTAATCCTGACCTGGTGGAAAATCTTCTAAAACTTGTTTATAAGGTATTGCAGGTGCAAGAGGCCAAGGAGAGGATACCTTACTCCAGGATATCTTGTTTAAAGAGCATAAAAAAAGGAATAGTGTTCCCTGTATCCCAGGTTATAAGAAATATTATCACAGAGGGAATGGAAGTCCCCCGATAAGAAAACCGTATCCTTTAATAGAATCTCTAAAATGTATCATTTTACGTCCTGAAGATTCCAGAACATGGTATGAAGCTCTTTGGGTAGATGCTGCAATATTGCGCATATCAAAAAAGGCCACACTACCATTAGAGGATGTAAACACATTTAAGGATAATATGGATAGAAAAATTGAAATGAATCTTAAGAAATTACATTGTCTGATGGGGGGCCACACTTAGAACTTAGTAGCATCAGCCGTAACATCCAGAGTGGTGCGCACATGGTGTGAAGATCTGGAAAGGAATCTATTAGACAGTGTGAAAAGAGGGGAGTTGCATAAAACATTGCAGGACATTCAACTTGCAACAGAATTCTTACGCGAGGCGTCGCTGGATTAAATTAAACTGGCCTCAAGATCAATAGCTACTGCATCTGTAGCCAGGAGAGCCTTATGGCTTAGGCCCTGGCCAGCAGACGGCCAGTCTAAAAGTCGTCTGGTCGCATTACCATTTCTTGGCGATTACCTATTCGGGCAAAAGTTGGACAAATTAATCTTAAAAACATCTGGAGGTAAATCCAACTGATTACCCCAAGACAAGCCAGCTAAAAGACCATACTTTATAAAACCTGCAAGAACCACTCAAGCAGAGTATAAAGAGGCCAGGACATACAGACCTGGCAGATCATACATAAGAAGATTTCAACAGGGTCCAACCAGAAGCTCCTTTTGTGCCCAAAGAAGCAGACCGGGGAGACCCTATTGCTCTTTTCAGCAATGACGCTAGAAGAAGCCCAGCTTCAGTTACTGCAGTGGGAATCAGGCTGGCAAGATACTTCCACATATGGAGTGGCACCATCACCGACAGGTGGGTTCTCGACATTCTTTTGCAGGTGTATAGAATAGAATTCTTTCACACAGGGATAAATCACTTTGTACAATCGCAACACCCCAGATGCAGAGAGGAAGGAGAAGCACTACGCCAGGACGTGTCAGAGCTCCTTCAAAAGAGTGTAATAAAGAAAGTCCCTACAAGTCAATGATTTCAGGGCTGTTACTCCAAGAACTTTGTGGTAAAAAAAAGCCACAGGAGGATTCCGGACAATCCTGGACCTAAGGCCTCTCAACCGCCACGTGAATGCAAGAAAATTCAAGATGGAATCCATCAGATCCATACTAACATCACTCCCAGCACGGTCCTTCTTAACCTCCATAGACCTCGAAGATGCCTACCTGCACGTCCCTGTAGCCACCAAGCATCAAAGGTTCTTAAGATTCATGATTTTTGGACACCATTTCCAGTATACAGCTCTTCCCTTCAACCTTTCAACATCCCCCAGGACATTTATTAAGATCCTAGCCCCTCTGATGGCAGTCATCAGACAGAGGGATACACATCTGGCCGTACTTAGACGACCTTCTAATAGCAGCACCTTCAGAACAACAGGCAGTTGCTCACACAAAACAAGTACTTCAACTATTAGAAAATCGTGGGTGGCTTATAAACTACAACAAAAGCCAACTTCAACCAACACAGGTAATTACGTTTCTGGGAGTAATTATAGATACAATATCAGGGAATGTTTTTCTGCCACCAACAAAGGTAAATATTCTTCAAGCAGAAGTGATGTACCTAAGAAGCAGGCCCTGGGTCACATCGGGAGAATATCTCAAGGTGCTAGGTCTCATATCCACAGCGTTAGAAACAGTAGTGTGGGGTAGTTTCCACATGAGGGCTCTACAGATCTCTTTTCTAAAACAATGGAACAAAGACCCACACTGCATGGATCAACTCATGTGTCTGGACCAGATCTCATGTGGTGGGCACAAGGGTCAAACCTTTGTGCAAAACCCTTCATAACTTCATGTCCAAAGGTAATTACCGCTGACTCAAGCGGTCAAGGATGGGGAGCCCTATTTCAAGGTCTATGGGCCCAAGGTATGTGGGACGAACAAGAACTATATCTCCACTTCAATGTCTTAGAGATGCGAGCTGTGATACAAGCATGCGAGTACTTTCAGGATCTGATCAAGGGACATCACGTCAGAATTCATTCAGACAACCGTTCAGTAGTGGCTTATATCAATCGCCAAGGCGGCGCAAGGAGCAGGAGTCTGATGGCAGAAACACCTCCTCTAAGTAGCAGAATGTCTAGTGTTAAGCCTGTCAGCAGCTTATATTGCAGGAACCGAAAACATACAAGCAGATTTCCTAAGCAGGAACAAGATCAATCCATGGGAATGGGAATTGGATCCAGTAATCTTTCAAAAGATCACACAGCGGTGGGGCACCCCCGAGATGGACCTCATGGCTACCAGCCACAACGCAAGGGTAGGAACATACATGTCATACATGTCAAGATACAGTGAGCTGCAAGCCATAGCAACAGATGCCCTAACAGCTCCATGGGAATTCTCCCTAGGGTATGCCTTTCCTCCAATTCCACTTATTCCACAACTTCTGAAAAGAATAGCCACAGAAGGGAAACGAGTGATAGTCATCCTTCCATTTTGGCCGAGGAGAGCCTGGTTCTCCCGGGTACTTCAACTAGCTTCGGACAGGCCTTGGATACTGCCGATTTACCTGCAGCTCCTAAAACAAGTTAGAATGTTGCACCCAAATCCTCATGGTCTGCAGCTGACGGTCTGGCTACTGAACGCAGACTACTAAAGGAAAAAGGATTCTCTGGGAAGGACATCTGCATGTGCTTAAGGCCCGGAACCTTCAACCATCAGGGTTTATTATAGAATATGGTCCATCTTTTTCCATTGGTGTATAAATAATAATGTTTCTTGCCATCATCCCTCCATAAATCACTTACTTGATTTTTTGCAGGAAGGTCTAGATAAAAACCTAGCCGTGAGCTCTATTAAGGTTCAGGTTTCAGCCTTATCAGCCATGTTGGATCGGGACTTAGCTAACAACAGATATATTAAGAGATTCATCCAGGCTGCTTCCCATATTAGACCAGTCTTTAAAAATCCCATTGCTCCGTGGGATCTCAATCTAGTCCTTAACGTACTCACGCAGTTCCCCTTTGAACCTTTACAAGAGGGTTTTTGCTTCAAGCATCTAAATATGAAGGTAGCCTTCTTAGTAGCCATAACCTCTGCCAGAAGAATTTCCGAACTTCAAGCTCTTTGGGTGGAGGAGCCGTTCATGTGTTTTCATAACAACAGAGTCGTTCTCCGTACGAACCCCACCTTTTTACCAAAGATAGCATCTACCTTTCATATTAATCAAGAGATTGTGTTACCTACTCTCTGTCCTTCTCCCAAGCATCCTAAAGAGATTCTGCTTCATTCTCTGGATTTAGTGCGTGCCTTAAAGATCTATGTGGACAGAACAAGTACGATCAGAAAATGTAAACAATTGTGGCAGCGTCTAAAGCTACCATAGCAAGGTGGATAAAGTCTGCATCACGGAAGCCTACACTTTGTCAGGTCTGCCGATTCCAGCGACAGTTAAGGCACATTCCACTAGAGCTATAGCTACATCTTGGGCACAAAAAGAATCTGCCTCCATAGAAGAATTATGTAAGGCAGCCGGATGGGCCTCTGCTCACACATTTTCCAAGCCTTACAGGGTTGATGTCTTGGCCTCAGCGGATGCCCGATTCAGAAGGAGAGTACTATCTGCAGTAATTTAACAGGTTGGTGGTTGTCCCCCCCCCCCCTTCTTATTGCTTAGGTAAAACCCAGTGTTAGTGCTGCCAGGGAGGAGGAAGGAGAAACGTCTTATTACCTGATAATCCGGTTTCTTCGACTCCTCCATGGCAGCACTAACCGCCCGCCCTAAGTGGTATAGGTACAAATTTACTTGCCCTAAGTGGTATAGGTACAAATCTACTTGCCTATGATGTCCTATCTTTATAGCTTTGTGGAGAAAGAAGACACCGGCAAGGGGAAGTGGTCACCCTTATATACAGCCTCCAGGTCTTCAAACTTCCTGTCCTGGCTCAGGTGGATGAGGGATGTACCATCTTTAATATATAGAAAACCTAAATATATTTTTACATGGTACATTGTGCGTTGTCAGTTTTCAGTCGTTCTCCCTCCACCCAGAAAAATGGAAATAGCACCACATGATAATATCTCCTGCTGAGACTGCCTGACAAATGGCTCCATGTATGGCATAGTACGATAGCAAGGAGACAGATTGCTATCTGGGTTGTAAGCATAAAGCTTACTCTTTGCTAAATTTCATGACACTATTGTTTATAGACGTATTATGTAAAATGTCCTTTTTAGAGGAATCTTCCTCTTGAAGTATTTTTTTTTGTCTGAAATTTTTTAAATCTGCATTCATATTCAGGGGCTAGATTTACAAAGCTGCAGGAAAAGTGGAGATATTGCCCATAGTAACCAATCAGATTCTAGCTGACATTTTCTAGTATGTAGTAAAAAAATGAGAGCTAGAATATTATTGGTCTCCACTTTTACTTTCCTGCAGCTTAGTAAATCTGGAAATATTATTGGCCCCCTGTTATCTGCCCTTCAGCGTTCTTGCTGTCTAGAAGCGGTTATGGCCAGTGCTGGTTTAAAAAAAAAAAAGTGACAGTTTGTGTGATTTAAGTGACTGGGACAGGTAGATTCCTGTCAGCTCCCCTACATCTGGCGAGGGGAGACAATGATGGTGGGGCAGCTTTATGTTTATATTTTGTTGTATTATGGATGATTCATTGTTTATACACTTAAGTTAAGCATTTCCTTGATTAATAGCAACTCTTAAGGACTAAGAAATGTCCATATATTTCCTACAAAGCAAAGGAGTTTTACATGCGCAAAGAAATTGAGATGACCGTGGCATTAACAGGACGAGCAAGATGGAGATATTACAAACAAGGATTCCGAGAATAAATACCTTTACATTCCGATACGTGGTTCACAGCTTCTAAGTTGGATTTAAGAATGGATGTGTTTGTCGCGTATTCGTGGAATCACAAGTACACAACCGTTTTTGTAAACATGAACTGCGTATAAACAGGAACATTTGGATTAACTGGCAGGTTTATGTGGCTGCTTTGCTATGGAATTGTTCGTTGATAGGTACTGACAGCAGAAATAGATGATGATTATTATTGTTATTATTAAGTTTATTTTCTAAAAGGAAAAATAATTTTGGCAGAAATGATTGCTAAAGCAGGGGTTTCAGAGGAATTTGCAAAGAAACTCATGTTCCGGGACAAATTAGCCATATTTTAAATCCCTTTATTCAATAGTATATTTGACCTGGCACTACGATAGTATATGACGAATGGTGATTATCTACTTTTGTGGGTAATTTGCTGAATTTTGTAAATAGGAAGACAGTGGAATTCATGTGAGAGGCAAAATTAAGGAACAAAACTCATTGAGGCACTTATAGAAACATGCTGGGTTCATACCTACGTGAATTTCAACGGTGATGACCCATTTCTAATATTTCTTTGAGACATAGCGTATTGACCCCCAGAGTTGGACACAATGGCAAGCATCTTAGCTTCCATAGTCAGACACAAGAAATCACAAATACCATGGCAATGGAAGGAAAGGCCCATACTTCATTTATTACATTTTTAAGATATCTACCTATACTATGTTTGGAATTGCAAATATAATATATTTATGTTAAGCATTTTATTTAGTGCTACTTGCATGGCTTATTCAGAGTCCGCTGCTTTGTTGGTGGACTGATGTGTTTCAGCAGGTCATATTTGCACTACCCTTCTAGAAGGAATTTAGTCTCGTTTTGCGGATTTTATTTATTTTTATTTTTTTATTGCAGGATCTGCATTTGCGAAAGCAAAACCAGAAAGCCCATGGACATCACTTACACGGAAAGGAATTGTTCGAGTTGTATGTTTTCCTTTTTTCTATAAATGGTGGCTTCAAGTTACTTCAAAGGTCATTTTCTCATGGTTGCTTCTTCTGTATCTTCTTCAAGGTAGGTAGAAATTGAATGTTCTACGCAACATATTGTTATTTGACTTTATAAAATTTAACGTCTTTGCACCAGTTCTTTTCCTTTATTTTTTATTGTTTTCTTAGGATTGCTTTTACACAAATTTGTCCAGTTATGTACAGATATTGTAACTAAGGTTTTATCAATGCTAATGTGATATTTAAAGCTGGGCACACCCTTTCACAACTTACAATCAAAAGGAGTGACCTAACAATGTTTAATTAGTAAGATGTTTCATTGGGATGTTCAATATTCATACACACTATACAGTTTCTTATGATTTTGACAATTATCTGTTGAAATAATTGGTAGACAATATTGTGTCCCCCAAACACATTAAACAGATTTAGCTTATTCTCATTCCTGGCAGCACTAGCAATGGGTATATCCCTTCTCCTAACCAGGACAGGAAATAAGAAGACCCGGAGCATGCATATAGGGACCAACCTTTCATAATACAGGTGTCTTTTTATTTCAGTTCCTAGTTTAGAGCCAGGGAGGCTTCTTCTGTCTATTTAATTTTATACTTTTTAGGGCTTGTCTTGGTGGCATAAGCTGCATGATCCCTGATCCAGAGGTCCTAAGCTTCCTGGTCCTTTCCCCTGGGGATGAAGGGGGTAATCTGCTGCGCGCAGCCATCTTACAGCTTGTAATCATGCCTGCATGATCTTCTCTTCTGTTTCCGCTCCTTCTGGCAGTAGTCATGTGCTTTGAGCCTCTATTGTCGCAGTCAATTTACCTATAGGTGCTACCATTTTCTCAGAGGCCCACTACAAGTTCCAGGTAATACTATATTTAAGGGCCCAATTACTTTCCACCACAACTGCTCCTGCATGTTGGATGGTTTTGCACAATAGTCCCCACCAGATTGGCGTGGTTACACTAAAGAAAAAATTACCACAAACTAAGAGATCCGGTTAATCCCTGTGAAGGTTTAGTATTTTCTTCTTGGTAGTTTTTTTCTTGTAGGTCGGAAGCTAGTAAAGGCAAGGCCAGCATGGATCTGAAGGATATTCAGACGAAGCAAATGATTTCACAGGCAGAATCGGTCAGGACTGTTGATTTAAACAGCAGCAGCAAGCCTCAGTTTGAGAAGAGTCTATCTGTTCTGATCTGGGACCAAATTTACTAAGCTGTGGGTCTGGAAAAGTGGGGATATTGCTCAGAGCAACCAATCACATTCTAGGTGGCATTCTTTAGTATGCAGTAGTTAAATGAGATCTAGAATCTGATTGATTGCTATGGTCAACATCTACACTTTTACAAACCCGCAGCTTAGTAAATCTGGCCCCAGGAGTCTGTTGCCTCAGGAGAAGATGTGTTTTTTAATCTTGATTTTTTTGATAACTTGATAAAGCTGATATATAAAGTGTTAAACCTGCAATAAGCAAAGAAGGATTCGCTGATTGGGTACTTAATGTTTCAAGAGTCTAAAAAGAGGAATATATTTCAGCCACCCCCTACTCTCCTGGGTTATTAAAGATATTGGGCTGGATCCTGACTTACTGTCCGGCTATTTCTGTGCATCACATATGGAAATAGCCTGAAATTATGTACTGCGCATGCACAGTACAAAGAAACTGTACGGAAAGCAGCTGCCCAATACTGTATTAAAAAAAAAACTACATTACCATTGGCAGATGCTAACACCTCTTAATGCAGCATGGAACAGAAAATGGAGGTGAATCTAAATAAAATTAACATTGTATTACAGTGGCAGTGCTTAGACCAGCGGTAGCTTTGTCAGTCTCTTTTAGGGTCTTAAACACCTGGCGAAGATATTCGGTTAACAAACTTATGTGAGGCTTCTATGGACTCCGTTAAATTGATACCAATATCTTTAAACACTGCCACAGTATTAGGAGATCATTTCCAATTCTCTGCTCTGCCATTCAGCCTGTCTGCATCCCTCAGAACATTCACAAAGGTGCTAGCTTCTCTCATGGTGTTCTTGAGACAACAGGGAATTTTTGTCTGGCCATACCTGAAACGACATCTTGATAGCAGCTTCCACAAGACAAGAATCCGCACAGATAAGCTCTAGTCCAGTGTTGGCAAACCTGTGGCACTACAGGTGTTATGAAACTACGAGTCCCAGCATTACTTACTTACTTAACTGCAAAAACATAGCGGATGCCTGACAAAGCATGCTGCGAATTGTAGTTTCACAACACCTGGACTGCCACAGGTTAGCCAATACTGCTCTAGTCCAAGAATCCGACTCATGACTTATGCACTGTGAGACACAACCTCCTAATTTAATGAGCCACCGTGCTGCCCCCTTTCTTTTCCAAAATGTGTTGTAAGACAGAAATGTATTAGCATAGTCAGACAAGAAATCAGCGGTGTTATACCCTAATCATCATGTGCAAAAGAAGCAAACATGTTATCTTGGAAGAGATACCTCTTAACTTGGGCCAGTGACACATATTAAGTATTTCAGTAACATATGTAGCCTTGTGGACAACACTACAGCCGATCCTCTCAGTAGGAAGAATATGACCATGGGGAATGTGGGGACTAAGCGGAAAGATATTCAAACAGGTTGTGGGAAAAATGAAGAAAGCCTCAGATTGACTTGATGACCACAAGCCAAAACGCAAAAGTTATATCCAGATGCAGGGATCCAGAGGCTCAATGAGTTGATGCCCTGACTGCCCCTGGGGGGATCAGCTAGCATATGTCTTTCTTGAATTCCCTATAATGCCCAGAATATTGAGGAGGATAGCTTCAGAACTGGTGACCGTTACAACCAGCTAGCTGTAAATAAGCTTTAGAGATTGCCATGACATGCTGAAGCAAGAGAAGTTGTTTCACCCGTGTTCTCGTAAATGAAGACTGATGGTGACTGTTGAGAGCAACTACCTAAGGAGTAAAGTGTTTTCAAACAAGGTTATTTTGACATTTTTAAAAAGATTTTTACAAACCTACTACATCAAAAGTTTATCATAGAATTTGGAAGATATTTGTAAACTGGTGTGAAGTCAACAAGGTGTCTGCAAGAAGTCCTTTCAACAAGATTTTTTGTGAACAGGACTGGACAAAAGATTAGTGTTGAGTGCTCTGAAAGTTCTGATTTCTGTTTTGAATGCTATGCTAGATAGTGATTTAGCTAGTAACAAGATACATCAAGCGTTTTTTTTTTGTTTTTTTTTTCAAGCTGCTGTTAGGCTGCCTCAAAGCGTGTCTCATCCTGTCTTACCTTGGGACCTTAGTCTAGTCTTGGGTGTTCTACAGAGTCTCCCTTTGAACCTGGAGGAGGTACATTTCAAACATATATCCTGGATGGTAATTTTTCTGGTAGCTGTCACCTCAGCTATAGTAATACAGAGCCTTCACAAAGTGAAAATCTACTATATATAATCGAGAACATCTACAACATAAGCAGACAAATGCGAAAGGACAATAAACCCATAAATCCCCAATGTAGGTGAGGGAGCCATCCGTCTCTGCTCTTCCCAAAGCTCTCACCCATAACAAGTAATCAGGGGACATAGGGCTGGATCCAGACTTAGTTAAGTGCTTGAACTTAGTTACTCCTGGTCTAAACCATGTTGATTTCAGGGGGAGTCAAGTTAATTGTATTCTTTGCATGCAGGGATATATCTTTGAGTTGCTTACTGCACACAGATACTGACCAGCTTTACTGTCACACTGTTATTTAGACTTGTGATAGGAAACATCACCTCTCAACTCTAATACTGTTTGCAACAGATTAAATATGACTCCCCTGCAATCACCATGGTTTAGCCCAGGAGTTAAGTTCAAGCATTTAACTAGGTCTGTATCCAGCCCATAGATAGTCAATTTTCAGATCTGTAGAAACATCCTGTGATTTCAGAGGTTTGAATAAATATAGTCTGTAAAGAAACAGCAGCCTGTTTCTGAATGGACAAACCAAGAACAATCAGTAGTCCCAAATTCCAGGCATAAAAAAAAAAAGTGGGGTAGAAGGAGCCTCACAAGATAGGACCTTGGGTCTGAGAGGACATTGCAAATAGGAAGTAGATCAAGTAGCAGGCGCTGTGGATCTAGATGCTTTCACAGGAAGATGGACTGGAGCAAGACTATTTGCTGGAGCGGAGCCTAGGCTTCCAGAAGTGTGGCCGCAGAAAGCAGTGGGAAATCGCCACTGTGATAATGCTTTTTTAGAAGTTCATTTTCGGAAGTTCATTTTCGTCTCTCTATTTTGAAATACCCATTCCTTAAAATAATTAAAAAAAATGGCAGTAAGTATGCAGATTGGTATATACTTAATGATTTATTTTTTTGGAAACGCCGTCACACCCACCACAGTCCGCATACCGACTGTGAGTAACACGCTCTGAGGAGTCGGGGTTAGGCTGCAGGAAAGAGTTAGAGTAATGGAAAGGGAGGGTTACGGTTAGGTTTTGGGGAGGGGAGGCTTAGGGTCAGGCTGCAGGGAGGAGAGGCTTAGGGTCAGGCTGCAGGGAAGATAGGGGGAGGGTTTGGGTTAAATTCATACTTACCATTCGCAGCAGTGTCTTCTCTCTTCCTTTGCAAGGCAAAAGCAATTGGTTTCCCAGCCAGTTCACAACTGCCTGGGAGAGAATCACAGCGGCGACCCACACCCCATAGAAAATTGCTGGTTCTGGTGCCAGGGAACAGACGAAAGGGGAGCGCCCCCCCACCCCCATTGTTACCTGACCATTGTTTTCCCATAGGATTGTGGTAACTGGCTGAAAGTCTCGCTTTGTGTCTAAGATAGTAAAATATTAGAAAATTAGAGCTGGAATATTTCTTGCCTCCTGCAGGATAGTTTCTTAGGGATAGTGGGGCGATGGACCGCGCAGTCTATTTTCTCTAAGAAACGCTTAGTGACCAATAGACAATAAGGAAAGACTCTAGATATAAAGGTAGGTACAGGCAGAATATCTTAGCACCAATATGTGTAGATAAAAAAATGAGCAAATATTTATTGCTGGCAACCAATAAAAAACAAATCACAAAATATATAAATCAATCAAACACAAATAACAATGAGTGGCAAGCAAACTAGAATCAAACATAAAGGGCATAGACAGTGTGGGACCAAAGTCAGTAATTTCAGAATGTATAGAATGAAGTGCATGCTGGGCTTCAGTGTGGATCGATGCATGCAGGTCTTTTAGTTTTTTAAATAAAAACCCCAAATCTTTTCTTGTGACTGGGGATAAGTGTCCCTCCTTGTATTCGGACTCGTCTGCCCTGTAAGGCGAAGCCTCCCTGGAGGTTCTGGAGGATTGTGTTTAATTTATTAGAATAATACTGGGGTATGGATTCAATTACAAAGGTAAAGGGGAAGTGGAGATCCACACAGACAATAAGAGTAACCATATAATATAATGTACAAATCAACCCACAAATGAGGGGAGGGTGCTACTGGGGATGGTCAAGTCATATATATGTCATATTATATATATATTATCCAAGAGAGGAAAGCAGTAGACCATTGGTCGGTGCACACATAAATCCAAATTTCCAAACATCAATGTGAGCAATGATTTGTGAATTACAATTAAAACTTAACATTTAATTCAATAGGTTAAAATGAAAAAGAGGAAATATTACTAAATATGATATCCAAAACAAAATTATTTATTTGAGTCTTTACAAAT
>WWET01000089.1:779366-792081 GCA_011038615.1 Limnodynastes dumerilii | reverse complement strand
ACACTCAGACAGTCTGATGCCAAGGCACAATCCAAAACATCTGTGTACATCGTGTCTCACAGCCAGGGACTGACTTGAGTTTTCCATCTTGAGCCCATACTGTTTTGAACCCAGACTGTCTTTGGGAAGAGATGTAAACGTTCTTTGGTGTAAACGTGTCAGAATGTGCATACCCGTGAGACTGCACATTGTTGAAAAGTTTCTCTGATCCTTATTGATGCGCCCCAATATTTTATTATATTTTACCTAGATTCATTTTTTTGCAGCTTATTTATTGGCATTTTGGACCGTGTTCAGAGAACCGTATTTGTGAGAAGTTCCGTGCGTATTTTTACGATCCGATGAACTGCACATGTGTAGTAATTAAATTTACACAATCTACGTTGATGTTACGCACGGAACTCCATTAGGCACGGACTTGTGAATCGCACGTGGGAAGATCCGTACAGAGGGGTGTGTTTATAATCCGTCCGCGTGTAAGTGGGTGGAGGGAGGCATTTAAATGACCATTTGAGGGCGAGGTGAGGGCGCGGTTAGTTAGATGCGCACGTACGGCAGCAATATACGCTCGGAAATACACACTTAAACATACGGGTGGGTCGAGGTACTCGTAAGTCACCTTCAACCCGTCCGTGTGAGGGGAGTGTCATGGGTGTTACCTTGCTACGGCCATGCATATATTTGCGTTCTTTAAAGAAACAGATCTCTGAATACAGTCCTTTTGTCTTTTCTTATTTTTCCCCTGTATTATATTTATCACTTTCTCCTTAAACAATACACTCATTTAAAAATGTATTTATTTATTTTTTAAATCTAACCTACTGTCCATTTTTGATGACTTGTGTGATTGGTCCACTATATTAATAAATCTGTGTTCTCCCCAGGGCATTTTAGCTGGGTGACCTGACCAAAATGTTAATTCAGATCTCCAGCTTTCAGTCCTGACTGTCTTTCAATGGTCTGTAAAGGCTTTGCGGCACTGCTGCACGCCAAGTAGAAGCAGAAGAAAGTCTTTACAGCCCATCAGAGAACAACCATTGTCAGCTGGGACTCATACATTACTTGCCCTAAGGTCACATCCGTGTCATTGACACACAGTGGAATAAAGCAATTATAAGAAATGTTTTAAAGATATAGGGGGGGTGGCTTGTTGGACCGAGATACACAAGGGGGGTTTATACGTAGTGCATTGTAGAAAAATGCTTGCTTGTGGGGAGTTTTTACTGGATAACAGTAAGAGCTTAGAAGGCTGTGCTGCTTTTGTATTATATTATATACAAATATGTTTTCTGTATTTTATAACAACCACAAAGGGGCCTCTTTTTTATTGCATTGTGGTTACAAAAATGTTAAATTTATGGTATGGTGGCGGTCACATGGATGAAGTCTGTATTGTATGGCAGTCACTTGGATGCAGTGGGAATTGTACAGCAGAGAATAGTAAGCTAGCTATCTGTATTATATAGTAGAGACTAGGATTTGCTTTCTTTTATTGTGGTTCCAAGATTGTGTTCTGTATTTTAGATCGGTCACATGGATACTGTAACATAGGATGGTTACTGGTGTCATGTTACATTGTTAAATAGTAGGACACAAATTTATAGTTTGCAGGGGGGTGTTGAACTGCCCAGCACCGGCCCTGTCTTGTTGCCTCCACCAGTAGGTCGCAACCAATGGAAATAAATAGTTACAAGACAGGAAGGTTATGAGGCCTTAGAAGCTTGGCTTCCAGTAGTGCAGTTCCAGCGAGGCTCTTCACAGTGGGATTGGATGTCTGGATCCCGTCCAGTATTATTGTTGGAAAGTATTACACTGCCCCCATCCATCTATAAAGCCGTGCCATCAGGCAAAACAGAAACTTGTATAAAAAGGATGGCTTGCGTCCATCTTCTGTGGGAAAAGATATTCTAAGTGAGCAGTTTGACTGTTTTATTAGAAACCATTTAAACTAGGAGAGTGGTGCAGTGATACAAATAATAAAAAATAGCTGCTCCCCAAACCAAAAAGTGTTGTGTGACCAGTTGATAATGACAGATAGTATAGCCTCAGCAACTAATGGAAAAGATACCATAAAAATCAATATAACCATATCAAGCAATAATAATAAACTTAAGAATAGGAGATTTATAATGCAACCTCTCAAAGCAATGTGTGCAAATGCTAGGAGCTTAGGAAATAAGATCCCTGAACTAATTGCAATAATGTCAAGGGACAATCTGTATATTGTGGGAATCACAGAATCTTGGTGTAATGAAAATCATGACTAAGACCTATCTATGCCGGGTAATAATTTATTTAGGAAGGATAGAGTAGGAAAATTGGAGGAGGAGTATTAATGTATGTTAAGGAAGGGTTAAGTTCAACTTTAATGGGGAGTATTGAAGAAAAAACTGAGGCGCTTTGGATAACCATAGAAACCTAGGGGGTTATACTTCGTACTAGAGTGATATATAGGCCACCAGGACAAGATGAGAAAATGGACAATATCCTATTGCAAGACATTGCTAAAATGGTATTAAAAGGGGAGGTAATAATCATGGGAGATTTTAATCTACCTGATGTAAACTGGGAAGAGTCTTCAGCAAGCCCCACTAGAAGTGGGACATTTTAAATTAGTTACAGGGAGTGTCCCTTAATCTCTTAAACAACTGGTGATTGAGCCCACTCGCAAAGAGGTCATCTTAGATTTGGTACTTACAAATGGTGACAGAAGCTCAGAAGTAAGTGTGGGTGAGAACCTTGGATCCAGTGACCATCAAGCAGTGTGGTTTAGTATAACAACTGAGAGAGACATGTGCCACACAAAGACCAGGGTGCTAGATTTTTGGAAGGCAGATTTTGTAGAAATGGGGAAATGTGTAAGTGATTTTTGGCGGAGTGTAGGCACATAACTGAAGTACAGGAGCAGTGGGGAAATTTAAAAAATGCATTATTTTTTTTTTTAACAACAATAGTATTTATTGAAATTTTCCGGGAAAATAAAATAAAACAGGGTACATTTTTTTTTTAACAACAATAGTATTTATTGAAATTTTCCGGGAAAATAAAATAAAACAGGGGACAGAAGGAAGAAAAAGGGGAAGGGGGTATACATCGCATCAATACAAAACATACATAGAGCAAGATACAATTGACAAGGCATCCTACATCTATAAAACCATCTTATATGGGAAGAGAGGGGGAGGGAAGGGGATGGTCCGGCCTAAAAATTACTCCGGGAGAGACCCCAGAGCTTTCGATGAGCTGCTTCCAACGTGGGGATATAGAATTCCTGAAGTATAAAGAAATACGATTAAGGCTCAGGGGGTTCGTTGAGAGAGAACTGCTCAACGTTCAACTGTGCAGCCAGGGAAGGGGCTGTACGCCTCCTACTCTCCTCCCCTACATAGTCAGACCATGGCAGCCAGCGGAAGTGCGGGTTCGTTGCAATAGCTGCGTACGGGGTTCCAACCGTTTCCATAATACAATTGTGCTGGATTTTATCATGTAGTTTGGACATACACGGCTTTCCTGGGGTTCGCCATAATTGGCCTATACTGGCCCTAGCAGCAATCAAAATTTGCCCCAGCAGGTACTTATGTTCACTAGGGAAGGTTGGGGGGAACAAGTGCAGTAAGGCTACTGAGGGGTCAGGAAGGATAGAGAGTTTAAAAACCTTAGAAGCAAGGGCAAATACCTCCTCCCAGAAAGGTTTGATTTTTGGGCAGCTCCAGAATACATGCAGGATATCCGCCGTCTCGCCGCAACCTCTCCAGCACATACTAGAGACCGAGGGCCACATTTTATGCAGCAATACTGGCGTGAGGTACAAACGGTGGTAAAGTTTGAAAAACATTTCAATGTGATTAGTACACTTAGAACTTTTGTGCAACCGTTGAGAGACCTGAGACCATTGCTGGGGGGTAAGGGAAAACCCCAGATCTATTTCCCACTGGGATTGTGCCCGTGTTTTAGCAATGTCAGTTGGGGTGGTTAATGTTAAATACCAGGAGGAGATAGCCCCTCTACTCACATCACCCGTAAATTTAGCCAGTATTGCCGGAGGGGGGGGACGTAGAGTACCCAAGACCTTGTACTTAGAAGTAACCCAGTGTCTTAACTGCAGGTACTGGAACGTAAAGGTCGGTGGCAGACTGAATCTATGGGCCAGGACATCGAAGGAACAAATAGTGCCCGCAGTTGCCAGTTCCGAAACCATCTCCCATCCTCTAGAAACCAAACCAGAGACTGACAAATTGGGGATAATAAAGGACATCGCAGGCATTGAGATATTGTTAGTCGGGAGGGTAATGCCGAGGCGCGTCGCCGCTATTCTATCCCATACCCGCAATGTATCAATCACAGACTTCAGTTGAATTGGAAGTACTCCTCTATCCCCCCCGGAGACCCAGATTAAATCAGCCAGAGGGAACCTACCCAGGGTACTTCTCTCCAGGTCCACCCAAGGCTTTCGGCCAGGAGGTAAATGCCAATCCCTTATCTGTGCCAGGAGGGAAGCCTCATGATATGCCACCAAGTCAGGGAGAGCTAGTCCTCCCAATTTTTTGGCCAGAATCAATCGCTGATATGCTATTTTTGGAGCTCTCTGTTTCCAGACATAAGACATCAGTAACCGTTTAAATTTAATCAGATCCTGCTTAGGGAAAACATATGGAATACAGCGAAATAAATAAAGCAATTGGGGGAGAAGAGACATCTTAACCGCCGCCCCCCTGCCCAGCCATGAGATCTCAAAACTACTCCAGGCGGAGACTAGAACACTCAAATGGCTGTACAGTGGAGTCAGGTTAACCTCAAACACTCTATCCAATGAGTTAGGGACTTGAATGCCCAAATAGGACAGGGCAATAGACTTCCATGCGTATTGGAATCTAGCTTTTAATCGCTCTAGCACCCTAGGGGAGACATTACAAGGGAGCGCCTCAGTCTTATTGGTATTAAGTTTATAATAAGACACTGCGCTATAGCTAGACAGGATCTCATGTAAAGGTCTCAGGGAGGCTTCCGGGTTAGAGGCAAACACCAACACGTCGTCCGCAAATAGGCACAATTTGTGAGTGGTTTCATGTATCCGGATTCCCGGGAAGGATTGGGACTCCCGAATACGGTATGCTAGGGGCTCAATAGCTAATGCAAATATCAGTGGTGACAAGGGGCACCCCTGACGGGTGCCATTAGTTATATCAAACAGTTTAAACATGCTTGGGATAAATATAAGGATATCCTAAATCTCAAACTAAATTAAGGGTTAATAGGGTCTAGGGTCAGTATAGTTTTTAAATAAACAACTGGGCAGACTGGATGAGCCATGTGGTTCTTATCTGCTGTCAATTTCTGTGTTTCTATGTCTACTATTTAATACCACCTGGCTGGCAAAAGTTTCTGGGGAAATAACTGATAATTATGTCTTGATTTAAAGAAAATAAAATGTTATAATACGTACAATAAGTTTATATAAGAGACAATCCTTTCTGTCTTCTGAGAGCAGTCAGGCTTGTCTTGTTATGAAGGAATATAGGTCTATACTGGTTTTGCACTCATGCTTGCTTCTTTCTTACAGAGCTGTAGCTCTTAATTTAGCTAACGAGCATTTTATTTAAAGTATACTTATTAGTTGCCTCTGAGGATTACTGATTTTAAGACCTTTGGTGTTTTGTGGTACTTAATTTAAAAGCATAAGAAATAATTTATGGTGCGTTTCAGTTAATAGCATGTCTGACCTTTTGCAAGACACTGTTTTCATTACCTTGTCTGTATCTGTTTCCATGACAGCTTATTTTTAGCCTGCACATATTCTTTAGATTTACTGAGGTTGCAATTAAAACAGCAGTTTTTCAAATCATGCTCTGGCAAAATTCCACCAGTGTCCTAAGTTATATCTAATATGAATTCTCTTATACTGTATATTACATTTCATCAAATGTTTTCTTCTATATTTCTTTTACGTCCTATCTGGGGGTTACTTCTAAACACTGGGTATAGAAACGGTTAATGGCCCTTCACTTTTATACCCTTCCTTTCACTAATATTCATGGGGGGGGGGGCGTCCTTTCAATAAATTTCATTGGGGGGGTGGTTGTTTTAAGTTCTAGAGGCTGTTCAGCCCCTTAAATCTTCGTTTTGTTTTTTTTTTAAATTATGCCAGGTTCTTTTAGTCATGAACTTGATGGCTTTTTGAATATAACAGAAGGTTAGGTTCAAATGTACATATCCAGAACAAGGGATCTCGGTTGACTCTAGTAGACGCATTATTGATGGCCTGGCATTGTCAGCTGGGTTTCATGTTTCTACCTATGGCCTTGTTAAACCAGCTCATGAGAAGTCTACTAAATTAGTGGGCGGTTTGCCAGAGTATTTTGGCTGGGTAGTTGTGCAGAACTGCCATGTGGTCATGGTAATTCATCTATACTTTTACAAAATTCTCATCAGTGAAGTGTTGTGTTGAGTTTAGACACATGGTTTCACCCCCAGTTGGGGCCAGCCTTTGAACATCTAATTGTCCAGCAGTGTCTCCAAGATAGGATGTAAGGGAAGGAGGATGTAAAATTCGGTGTTCTTCTCTTTGGATATGTGTGGGTTGCGTGTATTATTTTATTTTTTTGTAAAGTTGCTATCAACTGACTTTGTTTAAATCTAACTAAAGCTTAGTGGAAGGGAAGATATTGAAGAGTAGACTGTTAACTATTCACCCATTGCACACTAACAGAAAACCTAGAAAGACCTTCAAAGATTCTCCTGCAAAGCAGAATGTTGTTGGTGCATATCTTGTTCTCCCCATGTTTTTCTTAACTTACACTAACATTTATCATACTTATTGAAATGCTTTGGGCAGTGCCAAAGTATTTTACTGTCAATCACTTATTTCTATTAAGGCTTCTAACCCCAAATATATTTTTTGTACATTTAATTCCCTACTGAGCCCTCCTGTGCAAAATCCACCATCTTCCATCACTGTCCAAGATCTTGCAGTGTACTTTTAAGGACAAGATCAAACGTGAATTGCCATTCTCCTCCTCCTCCTCCTCAACTAACTTACTACTCTGCTCCTTTCCTCCACACTTTGGCATCATGCCCTCATTCCAACACACAAATAAAGAGGAAGTATCTGCTCTTTTGTATTCTTCCCACTCTGCTACCTGTTCTCTTGATCATGTACCCTCACAAGTCAGTTGATGTCTATCTTCTGTGTTTATTCTAACTAACTACAATCTCTTTCTCACAAAACTCTGACCCCTAACTCTCCCTCAAATTAAACAAACAATGAGGAGTGCTATGAAAACAGTTAAGTTTATTTGTTTATGTCTGAATTTGTAAAAACAAACATTACTCCCTTTTGTGGAATGTGTAATTACCTGCCAATAACATGCTTACTTGAACATAAAACCGCAAAATACCACATATGCAGTTTATAGATACAACGTTAGTCAGTATTGTCCATCTTGATAATATTGGCTATGGTGCACCATATAGAAAACCTTGGGTGGAGATAATGTGCATACAAGGCGCTGAGGGCAACAGGTTTTAATTTAATACAGTAAAAGTATAGGTTTAAGATAATAAAATCTAAAAAATAAACATTAAAATCCTACACACTAAATTTAAAACCCCAAATTGATCAAGGATGGTGATGGACAAATTAATTCATAAAAGGCCCTGTGCAAATGACATTATAAAGTGCAATCAGTGCTGGAGGTTCTGATGTGCAAATGAATGGCAACACAGAAAAAAGTGTGATTGGACGAGTGAGACAAATAATCTCTGTGACTATGGTGTTGTGGGTAAACACTGAAAAGTGAAGGGTGCAAATCCTCAGAAGCAGTATCTTCAATGGATGAACAAAGTCCGCAATTATAATAAAAGGTCCATATTAGTCCATTACTAAGAGCGGCATATATAGATAAAGTGATATTACACCTTTTAAAAAGGAATAAAAAAAACCCATAAGATTTTAGATATTTTGAAAAGCTTGTTTGGCCTCTTTGTAGCTGCAGCATAATCATAATTGAATAGGTTATTTTCATTTTTTTATATAATTGAAATCTATTGCATATTTATATAGTTTTTATAGCTACATATAGATATATATTTATTTATAATTGTCTGCGTAAACTGATGCCTCTCTGCCATTTCCCTTTTGGATATGTTCCTGCCATCTCAAACTTTATCAAAAACAGAACTAATAATAATTGCACCTGCCAATAAAAGCTACCCACCTGGTCTCTCTCTGGGGCTGATTTAGAGCTGCGTATCAGTCTATTTTTCAGATGGAAGCACCGCTTTAATGAGCACAGCGTATGCTCAGAACTGGAGAGAGCACAAAAAGATGGGCGCAAGGCTGTCCATCCGTCTGTGTCGCATCCCGCAGCACTGCTCCAGTGGATCGACTATATATATATATATAACACAGTCCAAAGATTCTGTCACTCCTCCTTTATGCAGTAACTGCTCCAGGTGCTCTTCAATAAGTCAATACAAAAAATCCAACAGAGATGAAGTCACTCAGGAGACTCAGGATAACACCAAGAAAAGTGCCTTGCCGGCCACTTATTTATTAAAGAACCGACGTTTCAGTCACATACCAGTGACTTTCATCAGGGTGTACATACAATAGAGACAATCAAAACATCCCCCCACCACTCATATTTATAGTAAATAAAACGTTACTCACCCCATTAGCAGCGTGTGAACAGCCTCAGGACCGGAACTCTGCCCTCTCAGCGCGCCTTCTCTGCCCAGCAGGGGGCCAGGAAGCTTGCCAGGAGTCAGGTGGCCGTCAGAGGCTGCACGTTGCTAAGGAGATCATAGTAAACAAAGATTAGTACAGTGATAGGCAGCATAAAAACGGAGGTAACGGTAGAAAGAAAGGGAGTCAGGGCTAAGATTACCAAGGGCTTGCATTGAAAAGGGGCTAGCTATGGTGCTGAAACAGGGGACTGAAAAGCGCTAAAACTAGCGTTATGGGAAAGGGCTGCAGAGCCAGGGAGACAGAGGATCGCTCTCTGAATGAAAACAAAGTATATATATAGTTACAGTAAAGTTAAAAACAAAAAATACACCAATAAAAACAAAATTATTTCAAATATTAAACTATAATAAATAGACACCATTATTAAATTACGGACTCAAACATCGGGACAGGGCATGCTGGTGCGTATAGAATTGCAAGCTCAAGGTTGCTCATCGATGCCAGGACATGCTGGCACGTTGTGAAGCACAAAAGCCAGTTTGTCCTGACATTTTGGGTTACAAGATAATAACTTAAGAGCTGTCCGTTTACATTCACATAAAAAAAATTGTAAATAAAATCATATTTGCCAACTTGGAAGGGATCTTCATATGTAATGGATCCAGCTTTCCAAGCTCTTAATTCAATGACAGTTTCTTGGCAAAATAAAAAACACCTTGTACCGACGCCACATGCAGGTCCTGCTGCCGGGACATCCCCGCCGCGATGTCGGGAGACAAGTATAGTGTGTATGAATATCTTACCTTGTTTCAGGCGATACTTTTCCTCTTCATGCAGTAGGACTTTGTAGGTGGGCATATTATTGCCGCAGGGAGTTATGGGACAGTTCCTCCTGCAAATCTAGTGTAGTGTGTACAGAGACATTGTGCTGTGTAGCTGATTGGGACTTCTCTTCATGTTGTTGTTTAAAGCTATATCATTAGTAAAGTTGGTAGTGTGGACCCAGTTTGTTAGAATGTATGTCTGATGCATTTACATGTTGCAGGGTTCTAATCCTTTCTGTTTGTTTTTCAGTTGCCTCAGTAGTATTGTACTCCGTTGCGCCTGGGCCTCACTGTGTACCTCTCACAGAAGTCATTGGGCCAATATGGTTGATGCTTCTTCTTGGAACGGTGCATTGCCAGATTGTATCAACACGTACAGTTAAATCGCCCCCAGTTATTGGTGGAAAAAGACGAAGGTACAAAAATGATAGATTATAAATGTTATAGGGCTATTAAAATTGTTTTGCTTATGCATGTCTTTTAAAACTAATGGACTCAAGTGTGGCAACCTTCTCTTTAACCCTTTGAGTGCTATATGTATATTTATGAGATCTTGCATTACATTCTTTAGAGGTGAACACGAGATCCCAGTTTGCCCCAGAATTCAAAATGTTTTCACAATAAGCTTACCTCTTCAATGACCAGCTTGCCGGTGGCAGCATGGGACATTCAAAGGGTTATACCTTATTATTCATTCCTCTTCGTGTGTGTGCGTGTGTGCGTGTGTGTGTGTTTTATTTATTCGAAATGTTATGGGGAATTATACATTTTTAATGAATTTTAATTATTTTCTGTTTATATTTAAGTAAAATTACCACTTTTATTATACCCTCCTTTCAAAAAGTGAAATCTCTATTTGAATACAAAGTAAAAGAAAATAGACTAAATATAGATAGAGATTACCTATCCTTGTATAAGATTTACAGGTTTAAAAAATATTTTTGTAGGTTTGCTGTGCGACTTTCTGCCCCCTTCCCTCCTTATAGTTTATTTTTAACTTCCTGTCCCGTATTCCCTCTTATTTTCTGTCATTAGTCAGTGTATTCCAGGTAAGTGTTGGCTGTGGACTGTTAGAAATAATGTTTGAAGATTCAATATCAGCAAAGTGTCTTAACTGCGGAATGGTAACAAATGAAAATAAGCGCACTTTCTACTGATATCGATGTACTCTAGGTATTGAATACCCTTCACTGAGTCACATTGTGCATTCTTTATTCCTTATAATATTTACATATAAACAGATCTGTTATAAGTATTGTATGTGGTAAATTACATATCATGGACCGGTTTCATTACTACATCCATTCAAATAAGCTGAATTTGGACCAGTTGGTTTAATTTGGAAGACCATTATGCTGACTGCTTTGTTTTTGAAGGAAGACAACACAGATAATTAGCATTTTAGTAATATTCAAAAGTAGCTCTAGTGCGTCAAGAAAAAAATATACTGAAATCCAGAGAGCAAAGGGAACATAATAGAATATACTAGAGTAATACACACTTAATTGTCTTTTTGGGCTACATATTTATTAACTTAGTACTGTACCCAAAGATAGTAGCCCCCTTCCACTTAAAAGCACATATTCAGACTCCTGTTGGAAGCTAGTAGAAGTGTCAGAAGTCTGGATCATGTAGAATGCGTTCCAATCGGTTTGCCCAGAAGCACATTAAACATTTGTCAGAAGTCTGGATCTAGTCCTTAATGCGATTCAAGTATAAATCCCTCTACAATTCTAGAATAAAGTTGGCTTGTACATAATATAATTGAGCAGAAGGTCAATATTTAAGTGTGAGGACTGAATAACATTGTAAATACTTATTGGTTGCCATAGGCAATGGCCCATCTGAGGATGCAAACATATTTAATTAAAACCTATGGAGACATTCACTATTTTTTTAATGGAAATATAGACAAACCCCTTGCATAGCTTTTTAAGAAACTCCACTAAGAGATAAACTGCCTGAAAATTCCCTTAAAGATAAATAAACTTCAGACATACCATAACAAAAAGGCTTGGCCCTCAATCAATACTTAGTTATTTCATCGGTTTTACAGTACAATTCAAGCGTCCCACTTCATTGCCAGTGCTTTTTAAAGGCATAGTGAAGTGTGACAATTGACCAGTTCCATGCACAAAAAAGTTTATTGCAAAAAAAAAAATCATGAGACAATCCCAAAATGTGTTAATTAAAAGCAAACCAAAAATATTGCCAAGTCCAGTGTACTGCACAGGTAGATCCACTAGAAGCACAACAAATTCAACGGCCAGAGTTGGACATTGTATACAGAGAAACATGGTTGTAACATGACTTTACAGTGAGATACAGGTTTCCAATAAGTCAAGAAGCCAGTACCTTTCAATATGACAATGTCTGATAAGTGAAGATGTTTTTCCTTACATAGACCTTCCTGTATGTGTCCAACCAAACTTGCATTCAGACTCTTGCCAACCATGTACAAGTTCACACATAACAATGAGTGGGTGAAGAATGAAGTCATAATCAACTCTATAGTCTACTTATTTCCTTATGTCTCCTTAATGGAGCTCTGGTGGAATATAAACTTATGTAATGTTAATTTTAATGTACATTGTGCTTACATTTAATGTACATTGTGCTTACATTTAACCACAAGTGCAAGTAAAACAGTTGTGTGGAACCATTTACTGCTAGGAGTGTTCCATTTTGGTTTTCCTTTAGTGACAGCTAAATATAAAACAAATTAGACTAAAGAGATTAATAGAAAAGTACACACATTAACTCACATGAACACAAAATTCATAAGCAAATCTAATGTGAATGCAAACCTTTTTTCCTTTCACAAGGTTTAACTATAGCTTCCAGCAAACCCTGTTCTCGTAGTTGTTTAGAACTAACAGTTTTGAAATACTCAAATTAGTATCCAAATACCCTCAGTGTCTACATTACTTGTGTGTAAAAATAACTGGCCATTTAGTAGTGGAAAGTGTTTAACCTAACAAACAAACAGATCAAATAAATGAACTGTGTTTGAAGTGCTGTTAGAGTCTTGCAAACTAAAAGGAATTCTTCATTGTAGGATATGCTTCTGTTTAGCATCACTTCCAGGTTACTGACATTCTTCAGAAATTTGCTGGGTTTATGTATCCAGTTATTGAAAAATAACTTTGGCAACCAGCATTCCCATTGCAGTACATATACATTACATCCTAAACAAATATAAATA
>WWET01000089.1:766344-779275 GCA_011038615.1 Limnodynastes dumerilii | reverse complement strand
TATCCATTCATTGTTTCATTAACACAATGCACAGCAATGATGAAGGTCCTCCAACTTTTTAATCTCTTCTGCTGAAGGAAATTAAGAAAAGCAGCACATTTGGAAGTACATAGGGAAGGCGATGGCTCTAGTACCACAGATAATACACAAGAAGGGACTTTGCAGAACTACGGTACAAGCACCTCTAACAGTATTGGCGCAGTCTTCAGAGATATCTGGCATGCTGCTTTCTTTTTATCAGGGTTTGTATTTATTCTAAGCTTTGTGTTCCTGCAGAGATGCAGTATCCCTTCTCTGGAAATCTTCCATGCACTGCATAATATTAGAATAGATCAGATGTAGACTATTATCACACAATGCTCAATTCAAAATGTCCATTAAATCTTCATACTGAATAATAAATTACTGGCTATTATAAACAATTTTATCATTTTAGACTGATCCATTTAATGTTTAAATGACCTACAGAAATGTGTAGGAAATATTTCTGGAAGCTGAATTTCTGAAAAAATTCAATTTTTTTTTTTAAACACAAAACAAAAATTATGCCTTTGCTAAAGGCTGCACTTCACGTTTCATTGGTAAGGCATCTCATCTTGAAATTGTATCTGTTTAAACATTTAAATGACCATGGAACAGAAATGCATTTGGCACAGCACTTCATACATAGTTTATGTTCAACAGGTTCAGATCTAGTTACTGAATGTTGGGGAAAGCAAAAATGTCTCCTTGCCAGAAGAAGGGATATTGTGTGTCTCTTAAATGTTTCACCTGTCAGTCTTTGTTTCAGGCTGCTTGTATGTGTTTTGTCATCATAGTGCTCCAAAACATCTGATCAAAGTTCTCAATTGATCTATAATTACACATAACCTTTTTAATGTATTGTAATTCGTAGTCTATCTGACAAATTCCTTGACTTATGAGTACCACTTGCCTGTACGGTTAATTAATAGAAAGGCTGTGACATGAAAGTATTTGGTTGGCCAAATTTCACTAACTCCATTTTGGATTGGGAGACCATGGAATATTAATACACTTTGTGCTGCAGAAATCCCAATCAGTTTCCCCTGTACCTGTTTCATGAAATACAGAACCCCATACACTTTTTATTGTTTAAAACCCTGAGTGCAACACAGAGTTCAGGGACCCACAAGTCATTTTCATGTTACCCGTGACTTGATGTGTTAAAATTTGCATTGGGAAGTAGTTTTGTAAGAATAAAAGACAGCAGCAACACATTTTGTGTGCCAGTTTTTTTAGGCACTGCTAGAAATGTCAAAACACATGCTGATCACTTTCATAATGTAATTAGTCAAAACATTTTATACTTTGGTAATAGGTATTCATTTTGCCATGGTTTCCATATGACCAAATGTTTATAATCCGTTTAATCGGTTTCTAATTTGTATTACAAGTAAAAGGAAAACGTACATTTTATAATGCATAAACCATTAATAATGAATGCATACAATTGTATGTTAAAAATGTAACACACTCAGGGCCAGATCCAGAGCTAAGTGATAGTTACATTACATCGCGTAGCCTAGTTTCAATGTACTCCCCTCGCTCGTACGTGCTTTGGCCGTTTTACGCTTCCCAAACCTTTCCTTAACTTTTCAAAGTGTAAGTACTGACATATGTAATGGATTCACATACGTAACGGCCTAACTCGGCCCAGACAGTACGATTTAAATGCCTCCCTCCGCCTACACAGCGTAACTACGGGTGTCGTATGGATGACCCCGCCCCTTCGTTCGTAATTACGCTTATGGTACATACTTTTAGAGTCACATCTGCCGCGCGCATGCGCAGTAAATAGAAATAGGCGATTTTAAATCAACGGCTAGCGTAAAAACGCTAACGTACTTCTTTCTGGATCTACCTCTCAATGTGTAAACCATGGACCCTTGTACCATTTTTCCCTCTTCCTCCTTGCAGCCATCACAGCAGAGCTGAGTTTCCCCCTGCAGTCATGTAGCCCCATCACTTCTCTTCAGTTCAGTTCTCCTGTAGGACTGTTTATTAGAAGTGTTTTAGCAGTTTCATCCATAGATTTTTCTGACTATTATCTTGCTGATCACAGGATATGTCTGTTAGCTCTCATATCTTACCAGTGTGTGATGTCCAGTGATGCTGTAGAATAGAGTGAAACAGCATTTCATTGTGTGATTTTTTTTTTTTGTAACAGGCTAATTGTTGCAATCAGCTATGTTGGAAAAAATGTATTAGTATGCACGGACACCTGATGTCAGTGCAGTGACTCCTATTCATCTTCCTGCGTAGAGCAGCCTTTTTGGGCGTACATATTGCAGCAGAGGTTTTCTACAGAACCACAAGAAAACAGAGTGCAGTGTATAGGTTGGCATCAATAAGCAGGTCATCACTTAGAACCTTAACTACTCTTTTGAAAAGATGTCCCATCGTTCGTAAAAACTTCAGTATGTACCCAGCTTAAGAGAAATTGTATTACAACCACTTTGTTATGAGTTAAAATCTTATAGATTCATTGCTTTTTTTTATTTATTTACTTTCTGTACAGTTTTTTTTGTTATGATAAATAATGAATTGTCATGTTACGACAGTATTGTCAAAATAAAATATTTTGGGATAATAATCTGTCTCTAAATATTTGGCTTGACTTTGACATTACAAAACAACTTTGTCAAGCCCTGGTGTACACAAAACAATGTTCTTGTTTCAACCTACTGACATACACGGTACATAGCATTAGAGTGCTCTACAGTGCAATAACCATACATATTATGATTGTCCCACTCTTAAAGGATCACATATTCCTTCCACCAAGAGGAGGTTCTATTCCAAAAGAGTGCTTACAACCCAACTATGTTTTTGACTAATCGAAAATAAATCATTGTTGTTCTGAATAAGAAACATTTTCTGTTAATGTGAATATACATTTTTGTAGACATCCACATCTCACTTTGTATTGCTTTGAACTTTCTCAGAGTTTTTGAGCACACATGATGTCTTCCGTTGTATGTTGCTTGGTGTTTGTGTATTGTTGTAATGGAACATTGTACTGTGACTATCACTGTAACTGTATTCTTGACCACTGCCCCCTTTGTAACTGGTACTGATAAAGAACCAATTTAAGATGGAACATAAAACAAATTGGCTAAATATTTTTATTAAGGAGGTCCAAGAAATCTGTGCCATTGTGCTCTGTGGGAAAACACCATATTTTTACAGCAGTAAGCAGTAAATTCAGATCTGGATCCTTGATATACAGATTTCCATGCTGGAAAATGGTCCGTTGGGGAAGGTATTTAAATCGTACAGTAAGGATTTGGTTAAGCCCTTATGTACAATCCTCATTTACACTGGTGGAAACCCATAAGAGCAAGGGAGGCTGGAGGTCCACTAGCAAGACCCTGTTAAATCGGATCCGGTTCAATGTTTTTTTTAGCTGTGGTAAGTAGAACATTAGTATGTTGCTGCGTTGCCTCCTATGATTGATAGTACTGTGCTGTGATGGTCACATGTCACGTTTCAAAGTATTTGTCGCTATCTTTTGTTTCAATCCATTAGCAAACCACTTAGATTGTAGGTGCCATAAAATACAGCCTTTTAAAATTTATTTTCTGATTTATTTAATCACGGTTTCATGTAATTGCACTTTTTTCACTTCAGTTCAAAGAAAGTCAAAAATTCCATGGACAAATCCACAGAAACTGACAATGGTTACGTGTCATTAGAGGGCAGATTAACAGGTAAAAGCAGTGAGGATGGGGTGCAAGTAAACGATGCTCACAGTGAAGCAATCCATTCAGAAGAGGCTACATGGGCTGTAGGAACAAACAGGAGTCATCACACTCAAACAAAGACAATGTACAACAAAACCAAAATGGTAATTCTGTCTTTTAAAGTTGCTATCCCACTTGGGGTGGGGGGGGATATAAGAGTGTTCTTGAAGTAATAATATTCTGATATGTTTTAAACAGGAAATATGTGTAGAAAAAACCATTTAAAAGTGGAAAAATGGCCCAAAATTAAGAAACCGAATAGTAAGCATCAGCAATGATGATTTGAATAGAACATATGGTCACTATTAATTGTTCCATCTGCACTGGTTTGTAAAAAAAATTATCCAGAAGCCTTGTTTGGGGAATTTTTTTTGCACACCAATTTTTCATTTCATAGTGTTAAGGTTACTCATTCATTATGAATGAGAAAATTCATTTTTAGCTTTTGATTTGTTAGGGTTTAATTTTGCTCTCTGGTAATCCATAGGTTTCATAGGGTTTCAAATCAAAATATGTAATTTTAGTTTTCTAATATATCATCTATATTGATGGTAGTACTTAGAGAAGAATTGTAGTCTGAATCAACCAGGGGTCATGGGGTTGTACATGTTGTTCACTTTAGTGTAGAGAATTCATAGGATATTGGCAGGCTCTTTTATGCTGATAATTTACCTTTGTGCTTTTCCCAAAAGGGAAATGGTAAAAAAAAAAAAAAAAAAACCACGACTTGTATTGAAAAAATGACCACACATTGCAAAATATTCATGCACAAATGTATTTTATTCTTTCATTTTATGGCATGGAAACCTTGATGTTCAGGATGCAGTTAGATCCCTAGCTAACGTTTCTGATGAAGTGTCCAGTGAAGATGATCCAAGCACGGGATACACTGCCAGACGAAGCATGAACCGTCTACATGGTGACAGCACACTCAGGAACAGAAAGCCTCATCATTACAAGAAGCACTATACAGCAGAGGTATATTATGATAATTCATTCTGTTACTCTTTTTGTACACCACAGCAATACATACTCCTGTAAAGCTGGACACATTATATGTTTTTCTTACAATAAAACCCTGTTTAATTGTTGAAATTAGACAATTTAAATGATGCACTCAAACAATATTATGTACGTTTCAACACACGGGCATGATCATTGCAGCATACACACTAATCAGATATTGTCCAAAAATGGAGTGTGAACCCAGCTTTATAGTGAAATTTAATGCAGGTTTAATCATTGATTATGGGATTGTTTGGAAACATGGTGACAGATCAGGCACCAATATATAATGTTATCAAACTGTCTGTGTAGTCTTGCTACTCAGTGTAACACAGTAGGATTGATTATATGCATATATATTAGTGTCATTGTCATTTTGCATAAAAGATGTGACGTTAGGGAGGCAAGTAACAACCAGGTTAGATATCTCTTTGTTTCGTTTACATAGGTCCATACTGTAAATTTCTGTCACCGGAGAGGTATGACATCATGATGTTTTATATTTTGGCATTAATTGCTGAAGAACTATAATTTCTTATTTAATTAAAATCCTTTTTAATTGGTAATGTAAAATACTAGTACATTTCATTAATTCCTAATTACTAATATTGGGAGAATGCATAATTCCTATGCATTAGCAATCCTTAATAATTCTAAGACTGTTGATTAGACAGGGCCTTGTATTGGGAAAAGCGGATGTAGGTTTGACTTCATTCATACCTGTTTCTAATTTTTAAATATTTATTGTTTTTTGGTTTTGTTTCTTTTTGTGTTATGTATATTAATAGTTTTTATTAACCATCTTTAAAGATACAAACTAAAACTCTAGTAACCAACTAGAGGTTAATTTTTGCTGTCAAAAGCTTGTTAGGCAATAAATAAAAAATGAGATTCAATGCTATAGTGTTAAGACAATTTTCTCATTTAACAAAATATTAATAAATTAGCTACTTAGGGCTGTGTCCAGAAGGAGCTTGAAATTAAGAGAGGAAAGTTACTCCTGGGCTAAACCATGTTGATTGCAGGGGAGTCATATTTCATCTGTTGCAAACAGTATTAGAGTTGAGAGGTGATGTTACCCAGCCCAAGTCTAAATAACAGTGTGATAGTAAAGCTGGTCAGTATCAGTGTGCAGTAAGCAATTCAAAGATATTTCCCTGCATGCAAAGAATACAATTAACTTGACTCCCCCTAAAATCAACATGGTTTTGCCCAGGAGTAACTTTACTCTCTTAATTTCATGCTCTTTCTTAAGTTGGGATCCAGCCCATAGTCTCAATATGTAGCATATTTCTTGTATACACAGTAGTATGTGTATATCCAGACATTGACATGTTTGTGAATTTTACTACTGATTTATTAGCACAACTTCTGCTGCCTGTTTACATATTTTGCCCGCTATAATGTAGAATGTCAGTGAAAAGTATACACAATAAGGCATAGTGTGTACCCAACTAAATATGAATACAATGTATGTTTATAATGTAAATTTGTTTTGATAAATTAAAGTTAGGCAATATATAGTTTTAAAATGAAAATTTTGAATTTTTTTTACATATTTAAAGTAAACCAAATCTTTATTCAACTCTACCTTGGTAGCCTAAAAAGCTTGAGGGGGAAAAAAAGTGGGATTTATGTATACATACAATCCATTCTGTTAAGTACCTTGTAAAAATAAAAAAGAGAACAAATTTAGTTTGATTTAAAGTCTAAATGCTTATTACAAAAGCATAGGAATGGTTTTTTCAAAATTATTTTAAAACCCATCAAATTCAAAGATAGTCATTGTGCAGAGATTGCTGTCTGCTATCTGACAGGCTGTAATAGTAACAATTGTTAAGACAACCAACAATGATCGCTGGAGACATGTGGTCAAAGAGGGGGAGGGGTAATGAAGGTACTCTCCTCATGTCCAGACACAGAGCCTCTAGGTATTTTTGTGTTAAGGAGTGCAGCGCATAACTTAATGGTATCAGGCGCGCTATGTTTCTGTGAGAGCTCTGAGACTCCATGACAGTGAGGAGAGGAGCCAGTGAACTGTACGCCCAAGCAACCACAAAAAAAAAGACATAAGGTAAGTGGTAACTATTTTCTCATAACATTTTTTTCTTTGTAAAGGCAGGGAGTTAGTTTTAGTTTTCAGTGCAAATTATACTTAATTTTTTTTTATTTTTTTTTAAAGTTGTGGAACATTTGGTAAATAAAGTTACATAGTTTTTTTTTTGTAAATTATTGTGTTTTTGGTTTGAAACAAGCATATAAAAGAAACTGATTATTTTTCTTGTTAATTTAATTAAAAGTGATTTCTAAGAACAGTTCAATCAATGTTTTCATAATAAAAAGTGTAAAAGTGTGGTCTCATGTATGCTGTCTGTATTATTTTTTATATAGTGCACATGTGTGCACATAATTGCGCAATTGATAATCCATAAAATAAAAAACCTACAATTTGATTTATTGTCAAGAATTTGCACTAGTAAATTTAATTTTCATTTGTGGTGGTTTCCAAATTTTTTTTTTTTTTTTTTTTTTTTTTTTTTTTTTTTATAAACACTATCACAGCAAGTCCCAGAGCAGAATTGTTTATGAACCGCTGATCTAACACATGGTAATTCAGGTTTATCTGCTAAATAAACTGTTAGCATTATCCTATCAAGGCATCTGCTTGCTGGTGTTTCTGAAATAGGTCACATAGTGAATTATTTCCATTTTTATAACCATATGTTGTGTTTTGTACTTCTTGCTTGCAGCTGGTGTATGACAAACCATATAGATGCAGCAGAGAGGTCCTAATGAGTTGTGGGCTAAACCTTTAATTAATGTAACTTATTCTATATTACAGATGTCTATACACACTATTTTTAACTTGCTCAAGTTATGTGCATGTCAGGATAATGTGAATGTTGTTTCAGGACATTCAAAAATCAGGAACAAGTTGTAGTTCTCGCTGCTCAAGCTCACGTCAAGATTCAGAAAGCACCAGACCAGAGTCTGAAACAGAAGATGTTCTCTGGGAAGACCTCCTGCATTGTGCAGAATGTCGTTCTTCCTGCAGCAGTGAGACAGACGCAGACGCGAATCATGGCAACTTGTGTCTGAAAAGGGAATTTAGAGATGACCCTTTCCACCAGGTACATTTTGCATGCCTATCGTTCATATATTTTTTGCTGCATTTCTAAGAGACATTTAACACAATAAAATCTAGGCTGAAAGTCAGAAGACCACATTTTGTGCATTGTTTGTGTAATCTGATTCCAATCATGTAATTATTATTATTTGGGAACCTTGTATACTTGACCCAGACTTTTTTATTTTATTCCAAAAAATTATTTCATATTCATTTGCAGTATATGGCTTTGCAAGCCACATTATCTGTCTTGTATGGCCTGTCATGTTTATACTGTTTTAGTTCAACACAAAACTTGGTCTTATATTATTTCTTGACCTGTGTGTTTAGTCACCCTTCGGTTCCATGGTTATGGCACATTATTTACAGAAAATGATCTTCTGACTGATTTAATGAACAAGCCAAATAATGATTCCAAAATAGACATGAAATCAATAGGTGTGGGACGCCGCTGAGAACAGCCCTTTTTTTCGAAAGGGCCGTTTTCTCCCAGCCAGTTGCGAACTGAGTGGTAAATCGATTTGCTTCTGCCTCGCAGAGGAGAAGCAATCAGTTCTCTAAAGAAAGAAGATGCAGTGGTGAATGGTGAGTATTAATGTAACTCCAACCCTTATCTTAATCCTCCCCTCCCTTCTCCATAGCCTGACCCTAAGACTCCCCTCTCTGCAGCCTGACCCTAAGACTTCCTATAGTCCCAAAAACTTCACATAGACTCCCCTGTAATATTCACCTGTCTGGCGGGTTTGTGGCAGTGGTTTACAAATAAATGGGCAATTATACCAATCGGCAACTAACCCATTCATTAATAATTTTCCCATTAGCGCTGTTTTCGAAATTGGCTTTTGCCTGTCTCTATTTCGGAAACAGTGTTTTGATGTGTTCTCTCTATCCCATCTGATATGCCAAGGCGTGACAGAACTTTCTATAGAGTGAAGGCAGAGGAATGTCCCCTTGGAAATTCAACAGTATCTAGTTTTTGTTAACAAGGTAAAAGAACACTTAAGGAAAGGCAAAAGTCAGAGGCTTTCTTTATGTGAAAATGAAAGGAGGTTAATAATGGTCTATGAAATGGTAATATGTATAAGGCCTCCTTATAAAAAAAAAAAATAGGGGGGCATATTAATTATACTATTAATTATTTAAAAATAATCTAAAAACCATAGTAGCATGTGCTGTCCTAAGATGTAAATAATGTCATCTTAAACAGCTGATGATGAATTGTACTTTGAGGCCCCCCCAGCATCCAAAACTTTATATGTTAATAAATATGCCCTTATTTATGTCAATCCAACAACCAACCACTTAGAATAATGTTTACTATAAATTGAGTTTAATATGAACACAAAAAGGGGTTTAAACTAATGTCTAAAATCCATAGTAGCATGTGCTGTTCTAAGATGTAAATAATGTCATCTTAAACAGCTGATGATGAATTGTACTTTGAGGCCCCCCCAGCATCCAAAACTTTATATGTTAATAAATATGCCCTTATTTATGTCAATCCAACAACCAACCACTTAGAATAATGTTTACTATAAATTGAGTTTAATATGAACACAAAAAGGGGTTTAAACTAATGGTGTTACACAAGTCAAACATCATGCATCTCTACCTTCAGTCCACAGAACATTCAATAGTGGAAGTTTCAGCCATCTCCAATAACAAATACATGCCTTCCAGACATCTGAAAATCGATCTATAAACACATTACAAACCCAAATATAATTGTCTGTAAATATGCAGTGAAATCCTAAATCCTAAAACACTCCCTTAGGGAGGAAAATAGATAATAACAAGTTGAAACGACTATGATTATGTGAGGGAATGTTCATGTAGAAAATAAATAAATTACATTTTTAGATAATACTAGAAAACCTGTGTAGCACACAATATCTATATACCTATAGATGGCTATAATTTAAAGCTGACCAAGAGATTATTTTATAGCACTCAGTCTGAATTCCTTACATGAAAGTTTAGTGATCCCATCCCCAATTAGTTTAAATACACGGTGCAGGGAAATTATCTTGAAGATGCTTCTTAAAGTGACAGCGAATAAAGTGCCTCCAATAGTGCTAAAAAAGGTTTGTGAGGGAAAAAGGCGCTGGTTCACCGAACAAGTCAGTTTAAGCACCAATTTAAATGTATCAAGCTCAGGGTAATGTCCTCCGATTCAATGATGAGTGCATTGTTTAAGATTCCCTCAAGAGAAATGGAGAGTGGAAATGGCAATAAAATTGTTTATTTAGTAGCATTAAAAGCCCATATTGATAATAACTAATACAAAGTAATCAACAAAATTCAATAAAAACAGATTTCACAATTTTAAAACAATACCAATAAACACACACAAATGATTCAAAGTGAGGTTTAAAAAACCTTGCAGTGTGCAGGGAGCTACAGAGGCCCAGGTGGTAGCTGGATGGGGAATGCCTGTACAACCTGGAGCTGAGACTGGGTAACTGAGATAGCTGGGATATATAGCCACACAACTGGCGCATTTCAGGTGGTAAAAAAAAGTACGTTTGGTAGAGGCTGGCACCTTATGTAAAGTGTCTTTCAAATAATTGTTAGCTGGCTGAGGGATTATCTTCAGTCTGAGTTTACATTTCACCTACCTATAGATGCCTTTTATTTTTAAGAAGAAGAAAAAAGTAGCGTCTACATTTTATTATCGTACTTATTCTATATTAATGCCCCAGCAAATGTCTAAACCAGAGCTGATTCTCTTTGTAAAATTAAATGCTGAAATCTAAAACACAAAGCTGGGTTATAAATAATCAGTTTTAAGTGCATATTTTTCTATAGGTGCACTATTTAAAGCCTCCTAAAATAGCCACCTGGCAGCTGCTGGTCACAGGCATGTTTTTTATTTTAGGCAATTTTTAGCTGCATAGGCACCCTCCCTGCCGAAGTTCAACAAAGCATCGGTCTCACAGCCCCCCGTGCTTAGCTAATGATAGCGCTGTGCCTGCCATACATGTCAGCCTTCTATTTTGAAACATCTAATATTCTGTGATCATTGTATATGCAGCTAATGCTTCATATGTTTTCTTTCTTCACAGAGTCATTTACCTTGGCTGCATAGCTCTAATCCTGGGCTTGAAAAAGTCAGTGCTATAGTGTGGGAGGGAAATGACTGTAAAAAAGCAGACATGTCTGTTTTAGAGATCAGTGGAATGATCATGAACAGAGTAAGTAATGTTACATGTTATTCTGGGTTCACTTGAAAGTATTTGCCTATATAACACTATAGGAAAATAAGAATGTAAATATTTTAGGATTGTAGCCAACAACATCCATCCTAAACAAATAAATTTGAAAAGTGCTTTACCAGGACAAATACGCATACAAGGACTGCAAGGACATCATATATGTCCATGAGAGATGGTCTTTTTGCTAGAGTTTTGTTTTAGCATAGAAAGAACCAAATATTATTAGTATATAATACAATTTTTTATATTTATTTTTATTTATATTATATATAAGGATATCCTTAACCTTAAACTAAATCTAGGATAAAAAAGGTGATATTGTCAGTGAGGTTTAAGGGTAAAAAAAGAAAATGGCCACTCTGTGCCAAATGACGTTATCTACCTTGACATTTTGTCTTGATTTAGAAATATTTAGAAATATTTAATATCAATAATTATTAACACATGTATGTGTATGGGCATTAATTTTGTAAGGTAATTTGTGCAGGGCTGGACAACTTTTAGTAGAACTTAGGCGACAGGTATAAATTACATACACACACAGTTCACTTTACCGCCCACCCAGAGTCTTCTCTTCCTTCCCATTTTCCCTCAGTAGCATGCACTGCGGCTACCGATGACATGGGGGAGAAAGCACTGCAGTTTAATCACAAGGAGTTGCTCATGTGTGTGAATTCAGTTGCCAGGTCCCAATTTCTAGTCACCATTGCGTCCTCGCAACTGGTATTTGACAAGTCCTAGATTACTGGATTTTTTTCTTTTTACCATTTTATTAATTTTGATCTCTCAACATTGCTAATTAATAAATAAAAAATTCATCTAGGGAACAAAAAATAAAAAGCGCTGTTTACCAGTGTTATTGATTAGAGATTACGTATGAAATAGGAAACAAAACATATTCTAGGAATTCGATTGATTGTCCAGCCATCCCTATTTCAAACATGATACACCCATTACCTGAATAGTGTCTCTATCATGTTCGAAATGCTTGGCAATGAGAAAATTGCTATTGGGAATGGGCACCTATTTCTACCCGTTCCCTATAGCTAAACTGAGGTACACTCTGTGGCAGCCTGGCGTTAGGGTTAGGGCTCGGACTGCAGCACGGTTAAGGGTTATACCTTAACAAGGGAAGGTCAGTGAAAGGGCTGAAGAACGGAGGGTTAGGGCTTAATAGGAAGGTTAGGCTTAGGCTGTGGGACATGGAAGATTAAAGCTGAAAAAGTAGACGCCATTGACTTTCTGTCAGAGGGGGGGCATGGTGTTTGAAGGGCTGTAGCTCAGAAAGTATTTTATGCATTAAGGTGAAATTTTCACCAGTCTGTGGAGAATTGTCTCCTGGTGCAGCATGTCAAAATTTATAGTGAAATAATTAAAAATGAAAAAGCTGGAACAGGTTAAAGTGGAAAATGTGGCCGTTTATTTCTACTTCCTTTTTCAGAAAGCCACATTACATTGATTACATTAGAATATGATTGGGAAGGCAGAACTCACTTTTCACTAGCTGTTTGTTTTGTTAGGGAGCTGATGATCCTGGAGAGTGAATTTGAGGGGTGAGATTTCAGAGAAAATGACAGGCGTTTTACAATTTAGGAAAATGTGCTGCATTATAGAGATAGGAGACAGAGAGAGAGAGAGAGAGAAACAGCTCATAATGTTGCGCATGTCAAGTAAGAGCCCTCTGCTGGGTGCACTGACACTGCCTGCACATAAGAGGAGTAAGATGACCACTTCACTCAGATTTTCCTGGTGTGCTGAAGAAGAAGAAATCAGCTATAATAACTCCTTCTGGTGGGCTGGGGGGTGTTTTTAGCTTGAGG
>WWET01000089.1:731143-757692 GCA_011038615.1 Limnodynastes dumerilii | reverse complement strand
GATTTGTGTTCCTTGCTTTTTCATTCCAGTTATGGAAGATCAAATCTTAATGCTGAACAGGGATTTTTGTACCAGTTCTCTGGAGCAAGATTCTTATTTTCCTGACAAAATATAAGCTGCCTCCCAGCAGTTACTGCGCTTTTGTTCAGAAACCGAGGCCTGCGGCAAGACCTGTTTTTCAGAACTGAAGTGTTTACGTGTGACTTGTGCAATTTCTTTATTTATTTTACCTTGTCAGTGTTTATTTTACATTCTCTGCTTTGGCTCTCACCTGCTTAAGGTGTCGAGCGTTTCACCATACATTAGGAAAAGGGAGCCTGTGCCTCTGAATATGCTCCACTAACCAGCAGAGAGGCAAAGATTTGCTCACTCCTAATATATGTTTGTTTTGTTTATTTTTTATCCTTTTGAGAGGTTTTATTTATTTTATTTTTTCCCTCCTGTAATTGCAAGTTGCAGGGATAGATTGGCATAATAGGAGGAAGAAATTGGACATTTAATAACTGACTGAGGAAAAAGCCTCCAAACTCCAGTGTTTAATATTATTTTGTCATCTGATTATAGAGCTGCAAACTGTTAAATAGCTTTTTTAGGATATATTCAAAGATATATAATGAACGTTTTTAGCAACAGAATTTGCACTTTGTTTTGAAATGTGATAATGAAAGAAAATTGATGTAATCAAAAATCATTTCAGATTGTATCTGCAGCTAATATTGAGTCATTGTGTAATTGAAACATTTTGTTTTAATGTCATTCAGTTTTCTTTCCATTAGGTCATTTTAGTTAATAATACATTCAACCTGGGAAGGTGGTTCAAGAGAATCATTAAATATTTTTTGTAATATTTTAATTGGTTCATTTCTAAAACATATGCAATGAATTACATTCTGTGCTGCATCAGAAATGTTATTTATATTGCAGTGTTCTGTTTTTCTTTCCCCCACAATATTTATGCCTGTACATTTAAGGATCTTCCAGATATATTATATGGATAGAAACTTTTACTACACCAGACAGGAATACTGTGGTAATTTTTGTGCATACAGATATTCCTGTGCACATCAGAGGTTATTTGAAACCATTATAAATTCCTGCTTTGGTCATATAAATTGATCAGTAACTAATTTATTTATGTTTGTTTCTTTAATTAAGCTATTATCCTTCTGTTAGTGCTGATATTCTTGTAATCTTATTTTTTTTGTTCTATAAGGAGATAGTAAATCAGAGGCCAAACTATACCCCAAAAAATAGAGGGTGGTCAATTGCCATGGGTACTTGTCAAGTTTAAGAATCCAAGTGGCTGGAATTGACAGGATCACTATTGGCATAGGCTAACCAACAAGTGTGGTTTCTGTCAAATAATGGATCAACAGCTGTGATATTAAAATGGCCTAATTGCCTGTCCAAATCACAGCATGCAAGGGACGTTTTAATCAATAAGCAGTTATGTAGGTTATTAATGTGTCACTAATATATGCAAAATTAAAAAATTATGTTAATCCATTCACAGAAGAGCGGGTCCTACTGTTTAGACCTGGTCGTTTATGTGACCCATTTTCAATCCCAGAACAGAGAAAAGCAGAGTGGGGGTATATAACAAATCTGTTACTTAATGGCAACTAATTGTATGGATTCAGAGTCTGTTACAGCAATCTGACAGCAACACAGCAATTATCCAACAGATCTTCTTAAATTATGTGTTCTCAGTTTCTCATGTTTTTTATTTTGTTGCCCCGTAAAATAGAATGTACAAAATGTCTGATGATTCCCACTGAACCACCTTACGTTGAGGTAATATTGTGAAAAAGAACACTCATCATCTTTAATGATCTGCTTTTATAGCAATAATTGTACATGGTTACTACTAAAGTAGTAGTTTTAGGTCCTAAAATGGCGAGCGTATCTGTGAAATACTTTCCTGTTTGCAGTACAGATGTGCACATTTTAATGCTACATTTGTATGTATTGTATTTCATTTCAGTTTGTTGATGTTGAATGGTTTAGTTGATATAACCAGCAATTTCTGTCCAATGTCATTTCATAAATGTGTGCTCTATTATATATACTATATGGTATTTTGCTATACCAATCAAGAGATAGAAAACTGCAAATGAGCATTCTAACAATCTCAGTTCTGTATAGGTTTAGAGAGTATTTTTTTTTTTGTTTGCTTTTAAAGCAAAGCTTTATTGGTTTAATGGAGAGTCTTTATTTAAATTTGCACCCTTATAGGTTCCTATTTTTATTTGATTCCAGACTTTAAGGAAAGAGAAATGTGGGTGCCAAAACTTAGTAGTAGTTTGATATTGTACAGTGTTTCATTCTAAATGTTTCATTTGTGAATTTGCATTTGAGTTTCAGTAAAAGTGTTACATTTTCTTTTTCTGCAGTATTGGCCTTTTCAATTTAAGGATATGAAATTGGAGGGGAGGGGTCATTTATTTTTAAGATGGTATCTTTGTGCCAGTATTCTAATAGCAATACCCAGCTAGATTCAGATGTAGCTGCAGGGAGCTGCCGGAGCATAGGACCATTGATTTACTTTAAAATCAATGTTTATATTTGAATAGTAACATTATTTCATTGTTGGCTTTGATAGTACTTTATTTAAATGGAAATACAAATACATTGTTGATCTAACCATGGGAGCCCTAAATGCAGATTTAGATGAAAGAATTTAGTAGGACTTTTGTAAGGTGCTAACTGAAAATCTTAAATGTTTGTTTCTGCAAAAAAAAAATAATAATAATTGCAAATTATATTAAAAGGATAATCTTTCTGCTTTTTTGAGTAAACGTAGCTTTTTTCTATGTTCCATCTCCCATAGAATGTTAATAGCTCTTGCCTGTCCTGTTTCTTCTGGGAACTGGATGGAGTGGTTCTGATTACAGATGCTTCTTTTGGATGCTTTTTTTTTTTTTTTTTTTTTTTTTATTTTTTATTTTTTATTTTTTATTTTTTTTAAACAATCAAGTTAACTAAAATGGATCAACCCCAAAGCTCAGTTTTGTCGTTTGGGCTAGAATATTAATAAACAAATAGATTTTTCCTTTGACTAAAAATTTGCTGACATACCTTAATGATCACTGGGAATGAGGAAGATCAGGTAGAGCAGCTTAAAATGCAAAAGAATATAAGAACAAAATAGTTCCTATAATTGGATTAAATGTTGCAATTTCTCATATGTAATTTAAAACCAGCAAATTCGTTAAGTCATGCTTGAAATCACAATGGGGGTGGGGGGGAGTCATAGACCACAATTCTCTGTCTCAAATGTAGAAACCATGGATAAAAAAAAACAAAGCAAATCTTGGGGTCTAACTATGGAGCAGTAGTAGGTATTATAACAGTGTTGTACCAGGTAGTAGTTTACTTCTACAAATATGTAGCAATAAGACTAATGATACAGGGCTGCAAATGCTTCAGTTCAGCCAGTACTGTTGTCAACTAGCTAGAATGTACTTCAACATTTAGGGAAGCAGTTTTTGGCTAATGCTTTAGAAAGTTGGGGTTGTGATGCTGTGTATTTATAAGGTTGATTATGCACTGACACTTCATTAAGCACCGATGATATTGCAATAACAACACTTTATGGATGGAGTGAGAAATTGGTTGAGGATGGGATCAGTGAAAAACATAACTTTCATCCCAAATATTTACAAAATTAAATAAAGAAGACGCCTTTGTGGACAAAACACAATACATATATATNATATATATGTATATACTCTGATTGGAAATGCAAATGGTAGACTATAGTAATAATAATGTCACTGCTTCTCCTAGTGTTAATCAAAAGGAAAAGATTGTATTTGGCCTTCTGTGGTTTAGGGCCCCAATAGTCATGAAAGCAGATGTATAGATATATATCTTTGCATATATATGCACACTATTATTCCATTTTTCTATTGTAACTTATTGATGACCAAAGTACATTGTTATTGTTGGATAGAAAGTTTTGACAACATGCTAACTTCTTGATGTATTGCATTTCATTTGTGTCTGTAATATTATGATTCTTAAGAAAAGCATTTTCTAAAAACATTTTTTCAAAATATGGTATAAACCTTCACTGAACTACATTTTGCACAAAATATATATTTTGAAAAACTGTAAATAAATCACATGTTAAGGAATATGCTGTCAGGTTTTAAAGATAAATAAAAACATGAACAAATCTATGTGCTTACATCATTGTTTATTTATGGTAAAACATGTTTATTTAGAGGTATGTAGCTTACCAATGCTAAGATCTGTGTATGAAATGCAACCTGCTTTGATCTGCTTGTGTGGTTATCTGGTTTAGGCTTGCCAATCTTTTATTATACTTTATAACAAGAACCAGTTCTCCATATCACCTCAATGAATCCTCAATTTCATATATGTTTGTAATCTTAATTACATTGTGATCCAATGAATTACACTTTTTCAGTTGGTGTTTAACTTACAAAATGTACACATGCATTATAGTTTACATAATTGCTTTGCTTGCTAATGTCCAATGACAAACAACTTATATATTATGAAAATTGTAAAAAAAATAGGTTAAAAAATGCATCCTATAAGATGTAAAAAATATATCACATGCCAAATGGCAGCTTACAATCTTTAATGAACAATGAGAACAATGGGTGCATGAACCATGTTCCATTTTAGTAGTCGCGTAAAAACAAAAAAATCATAAATGAACAAAAAGTACTGAACAGGGTCAGGCTTAGAGACAGGAGGGAATGGGATACATACTGTATAGGTATACTAATAACCTAGGTCCGCCTGCGTGGTAGCTTATTTACTCTATGTGCCATTTATGTATGTAGATTGCGTAAGCGCGGTCTCTCCTTTGCAGGGGAAAAGATCCTAGGTCGTGGCTTTTATGATTATTATTATCTGAATTTTTTTATGCTATAAAAGAAACTATTTAGGGTGTTTTTAACCCCAACTATAATAAACCACATTTTGGAAGGAGGATGTATTAGCACTATTATACTATAGGATAGATATATATATATACTCCATAGGATACAAGACAAGTAAGGATCTAAAGAGAAGAAGGAAGTAGAGGAAAGGAGTTGTCTATCCAAGAAAGTTACTTTGAATATTTGAGAACCTTTTCATACAGTGACTGGAAGTAGGTGAACTTTTGTCGAACTTATACTTAGCGACTTCGTTTTTGGGTTATATATTTGTTATAAACCTCATAGTTACAGTTACAGAGTGCAGAAAATGTGGGAAATAAACATCCAAAGGAATTACAATATAAAATTAAAGCAATCCCAGACCACATATCAAATTTCAAGGTTCCCAATATTCCTTTAATAGCAGAGCTGATTTACTTCTCAGGGACTGCAAACCTGGTTCTGATTCCCAATAACACCAGGGTAAGGACTATTACTGCTCTTCAGTAACCCCATCATTACTTTCCTTGTCCTTCTTTGACAAGGACACCCTCCATACTTTTTTGTACTGTGTAGGAAAAATATTGTTATTTTATATATCCAATTTAAATTATTTTTCCATTATTTGATTATTATTAGTGTATATTTACTATGTACTGTTACTACATCTGCAGTTCATTTTAGGAAGACACAGGAGGAATATTACCCAACAAAATGGTTTTGTACCCTGCTAAGCATACAGTTTAGTAATTTGTTCTTTACGTGCAGCAATGAAAGGTAATAGTATGTTCCGTTGTACCAATCAGGACTCCAGGCTGTTGATGTCCTGTTGTTTCTGTAGTTCTAATATTATTCTTGCCACCAGGGTACACTAGGTCACAGACACATTTGTGATTCACTTAGAAACTTTTAATTAAAAGGTTGCACTAAATGGTAACTATTCACAATGATTAAAAATCTCCCGCAGATCTTTAGAAGGAATCCGCATATCTATCACTGCCTCAGTGTATGCTTCTTGTCATTATGTGAATGTAATGGTTTTACAGATGAACTAATTAATCCCGATTAATGCTGCAGGCGCTTTGATAATGTGTAATCTAATCTAGGTATAGTACTGTCCCAGAGACCGCAATAAAGAGCAAGCACCAGAAAAGATCTTTAATTTGTATGGATGTGTCCCAAAGCAACCTGATAACAAGTAACCCTTCCTGACAGGGTGAGCCATAAATTGTTTAAATAGCAATTATTTAGTTTGAAATGTCACACAGACAGCAAGTACTTTCTGAATATTTCTTTATCTACAAACATTCTGACAATGATCTAATTTCATTGGAGGAGAAATACTGTATTAGTCTTTCAATACAAAGACATTTGTATTTATAGGCTGGCTGTTCATACAAATGAATACAAACTACTTTATAACACTCGCTTATTGTGGTTTGTTTGCATATATTGTTTTGTTTTACCTTGTATACATCAGCTAAGATTTTATATGGCTAAGATGGGAACATACTAGGGTTTTTTTTTTTTTTTTTTTTTTCTACATCTGGTAGAATTTAAAGTACAATTTTTATGTTGAACTGTACACACTAAAAATATTTAGTGCTGGATATTTCCCATAACCCTGTTCTGCATGATCTGTGCCAATCCTAACTAGTATAATTTGCATATCCCATATAGACAGCAATGATTCCCCCTTCCTGTTTCTGTAGTTTGACTAAATAGTTGTGACACAATACACAGAAATGCAGAAGACATTGGGACATCATAAAATTAGAGCTCGCAAAAATCAAATCTCGCAATGTTTCAGACAATTCTGCAGTATTGTAGGACAGGAAGATGTAGGAGCTATCTGACAATTATCGTGTGAATGGCATGATTATCACCATATTATCCTTCAATGTGTACACAGTTTAAAGTTTAGTTTAACTCAGAATGGCCTGTGACTAAGGTAACAACATTTATCCTTGATGAACTGTATGTTACATAGTTACATAGTAGATGAGGTTGAAAAAAGACAACAGTCCATCAAGTTCAACCTATTTTGGATCTCCTGCGATCCCTATCTTTATATTGGAAGTTAATCCATATAAAGCAACCTCAAAACTGTTGCAATCCTAAAATAAAGAAATACATACATTTCTACCTTGCTCCACTACTGTCCTTTATTTAAATTAGCGGTCCTGGTAACCCTGAATGTCCTTTTCTGCTAAAAATGTATCTAATCCTTTCTTAAACATATCCAGTGAAACTGCCATCACAACCTTTTCTGGCAGTGAATTCCACATCCTGACTGCCCTTACTGTGAAGACTACACTACTGTTGTTTTTATATCAACCGTAAAAAATGGATTAGACCAACTAATCAAATTAATTTAAGATGTAGAAACTCCTAATGTGGGGAGGTGCCACCATAATAGTTCATACATATAACTAGAAAACCACAAAGTGAACCACAAAGACATGATCCATAAAGGGAGCTATTTGTATGGTGCACAACACCTTCCATACAATTACAAAAACCAATTCCCAAAAATACACGTTAACATTGAAAACATTGATTTTTTATTATATATTATATATAAGATAAATTAACGGCCTTGCAGCCAGTTTCACCTGTTCCTGGCAGTACCTCTCCTTCCCTGTTATGTAACGATTGAGCCAAAAATAAATGGAGTGGTGAGAATGGTGATTCAAAGAAAAGGTAGACCTCCGGTGTACATTGAGAGGAGCAGTTCCGATGCGCGTTTCACCATGGCTTCTTCATAGCAGCCCAAGAAATGATGAGTCATCGCTGACGTGTTTCAAGGTATGTCCTCTTTCTCAAAGTGGTGACTCCAAGTAGGGGTTGGCGGTCATTTATTCGGTCAGCTGCGGTTTTCATTGGAAGTAATATCAATACACACCAGCTGTTTTGTAGTTAAAAACCTCCGGCTGTATTACCACCTGCACCATCCGGGATTTTAGGCGCTCTGACGGACTCTGTTTAGTTTCCCACTCAGTTTTTTAACTCTGCATCTATTTTATGAATTGAATGCAGTTTTTCTTATGTTTCAAATTGAATGTTTAATAAATGTATCTAACTTTGTTTACATAATCCTATTATGAGTGGCATAACTACAAGCAATTGATACAAATTTCTACATACCAGCCAGAGGATAATAGCAATTTTTTTTATTGGAACTCTGTTTGGACTCTTTTTACTTATAAGTATATTTATTTATACAAGTATTTGATACACATTTTTACACACCAGCCAGAGGATAATAATAATATTTTTTATTGGGACTCTGGACTCTCTTTCCTTACATGTGTATGTATTTATTTATTTAGTTAGCTATTAGCTCTGTGTAACAGACCTATTTCTCATCTTCTCAGTTGTTTTTAGAGGTGTAAGACCCCCTAGGTTCTGCTGTCAGCTGCTTATTTTTAGCGAATTTGACACCATTATTTTCCTTTTATTGTGACTTACACCAGACGGTCTAAACGATGTGGTGGAATTTAATAGGGATAGGGTTGTGGTAAATTAATTGTGGATTTACAGTTAATTATTGGCTGATATTACAGTTGATATAATTTCCTAAATTATTTAACTTAATAAATTAAAGTTTTTTTATCGCTATTTTTATTTTTGATTTATTGCACATGTTATATTGAATTATTTTTAGACATATGTTGAATACTTATTGGAAGTCCGTGGAGCGGGCGAAACACGTCAACAGGTTCATATGATCATTATACCTCTCTATTTGGCTGATTGGAACAATACTGTGGCTGGGCCACTCCGATTCCTTAAGGGACCGCTCAATATTGCTTACTACATTCGAAATAGGATGTCCACCCAATTTTCAACTGAACCTGGTGCTACTAACAAGCCTTGAGGGCTAGCGTTTGGAGTGACTACAATCTACATACCACCTGACTGGAGCTGGGTAATCTGCACTCACACTAGCTTTTCCCCTAGGATTGGGACTGTGGTGTCCCGATATTCATCCAGGCTGTTATTACTATGGGTCCTGTTTTGATATTATTTGTGACTTTTGCATATTACCATGCTGTCGCTATATTATTGCTATACAGCCTATTGCCTATGCTTTTCAATATTATCTTTTATTGTTGCCCATTTTTGTATTATTGAACAGCTTTCATTAATCAATTATGAATACTGCACTTCAGAGAGGTTATAATTCTATTTTAAGATTATCTTTTTAAAATAAAGTATTGTACTTATTAAATTTTGTGAATCCAGATTGCTGTTTGTTTTTTGTTTGTTTTTTTTCTTTCTCCCTATTTCAACTAGACCATCCATTTACCAAAATATTTAAATTATTTAGCTCTACCCCTCTTTTTTTCATAATATGTTTTTTAAAAGATTCAATATCAGATTTTAATTTGGTATGTTGGAAAGTTTCCAGTTTTTCAAAGTCTTTAAGACTTTCTTTGATCTTATTGATCCCCTGTTCTAATTTGGTTAAGATCATCAGTTCATTGTACTTAACCAGTATTGTTAAAAGTTCAGTACAACATTTGGTTAAGGCAGACTCCCATTCTAATGTAGGCCAGGGGTAGCCAAAAAAGCTAGGATAACAGTTGGACATAAGCCACGACGAGTAATCTTGTGGTGAATATAACCATTACTAGTGGAAAGATTCCAAATAGTTTTAGTTTGTTTAAACAATAAAAATTTGAAATCAGATAATAGTTTAGGCCAATTGCCTCCGCCCTTAGAAGCTAAATGTTCCTCATTAGTCAAAAAGTCATTGGTTTCTTTTCTCAAAAGTCTGTGACATTCATTTAAATCCTCACTAATGCTGAAAGCAGCCATATTAGCTATCAAAGTTCAAATGTATAAATAGTTGTGCAGGTCCCAGGAAATAGGAGAATTAGCAATAAACTCCAAAATATACACAACCAGAAAAATGGACCGCACCAACTAATCGAATTTATTGAAGATGTCAAAACCCCTAATGTGGGGGCGNACTATAATACATAGTTCATACATATGACTATAAAACCAGAAAGTGAACCACTAAGACATGGGGCCATTTAGACCGCATATACGCAATCTACATATCGAAACGATACGCAGATTACGTACAATAGCTACTACGCATGCGCAGTAGCTACTGTTTATTGAACTACGTCCGTCTATGGAAGACGGACGTAGTTCTGGATCCGGCCCATGATCTATAAAGGGAGCTATTTGTATGGTGCACAACATCTTACACAGAATTACAAAAAACAATTTCCAAAAGATACACATTAACTGTTAAAACAATGATTTATAATCACACATCTTAAAATCACACAAAAAGTGATATTATATTTACTTAATGATGGCTGCCAAGATAATAATTAACATATAAATATAAATGATTTGAAATTTCAGATTTTTTTTTTACAAAAAAAAAAAAAACGACTTCAGAAAGCTATTCCTTCATGAGTTGTGACCAGTGTTGCATTGCTCTGAAGTTTTATTTAGTAATGGTTGAAAGTTATAATTAAAACTGAAAATGGGTGTCTATACTACTAGATTCAAATCTTTGTCCTCAGTCAAACTCAATCTAGAGATTCCAGGCCTTCTGCCAATACATCCTGCTGTCAACATAAAAAATGCATTCCTTTCCTCAGCACAAGAGGACAGTGTGACCTGAGGCTCTTTAAAACTTTATCTGAAGTGCTTTATTATTCACACCATGTTACAATAACTTTTTTTATAACACGTATCTAAGTTTCTTTTCATTTAATGTATATTTTTTATTGACTCTTTATTTTTTAATTCTTTACACTATATGTGCCAAAAACATATTTTAGCCTAATCCTAGTAACTCCTTAAAAGGCCATAAACCTAAGACATTTTTGACTCTACTGATATGGTAGTTGCTCATGTTAAGCAAACCAACTGCTCTTGATGAAGCTGATCCAGCTATTTCTCCTGCTACGTGATAACTACAATGTCATGCCATGACACACTAAAGAAACTTTCTTGCAAAGCAAAATGGCATTGGTTCACAATTACTTCCTAACATACACTAATAGCTACCACTCCTATCAGTAAGCTTTGGATAATTTCTCAGTCCCTTGCCTGCACCCTCTGGCAGCACCTTTGATCCAACAAATGATGATGAAGTAACTAGGCTTTTCTAATCCTCTCCCTTGACTACACAGCCACTTCTGATTGATCACAAACAGTTTTAAATAAAATTGAATGTCTTTTTGGCATTTTATATTGGATGTTTCCCACCACCTTAAACTCAGTCCAACTAATAATAAAGAAGATGACCATCTGATATCTCTATTCAGTAAAAACAGTACAATTACTCTGCCCCTCAAGCTAACTGTCTAGATGCTATTCTTGACTTAGAGCTGCCATTTAAGTCACACATATCTTCTGTATTCAAATACTGTTCCATACAACCTAAAATATTTCCAGAATACTTCAAAAACTCTGTCATGAACTTGTCTCCTGCATTTATTACTGGAATACACTCTTCATTGGCATATGATTATGTTCCTTCAAATGAAAGTTGAGGAACCTGACAATTAAAGGGCATAGCTTAAAAGTGGTCCTATCATTCCTCTCCAGGTCATATTCACAGGTAATGTTCCCTTTTGGTTAATAGGGGCACCAAGGAGGTTGGGCAAAGCAAATGGGACGAAAGAATAAAGCTCCTGTCCTTTAATCTGTTACTGTACACTAATAAAGCAAAGGTTTTCCCTTATATCTCTATTCAGGTTATTAGGTTTCTCCTGGAAGGTATGGATTTATGAAATTCGGATTATTCAAAATGTACTAGGTTGAGGATTTTTAACCCAACTCTGCTGTAATATTTAGGTGTATCACAATTTAACCCAAGCATATTCCCCTCACAATAATCAATGGTGATGGGCAGGATAACATTTTTTTTTACATTTCCCCAAACCAGAGTGAGGGCAAGCGATAAAGTATATTTCTAGTTTAGACACACAAATTAAAACTGCAAAAAAGGTCCTAAAGATAGATTTCTGGGCTGTCCAATAGGAAATTTTCAGTCAGCTCCTAAATAAAATAGCAATAGGATAGAGGGGTTTAGCGGTGTAATTCCTGTTAGTATTTTATATGAGCAGTTCACAGCAGGTAGCAGGCTCTGTCCAATATTCCTGTTGGTATATACTAGGAGCAGTTTACAGCTTTGTGTGATAGCCAAAACATCAATTACCAGCATAGCTAGTATGTTGATATTAATAATATGAAGAAATGTCCCATGGAGATGTTCAGCAAAGAACTACTTGCTGTTACAGCAGTTCACCTGCTGGTGAAGCTAGCACCACAGACTTCTAATGATAGTAAGGGTTTTGTGGTTTCCCAGGCATCGCAATTCGATGGGGTTTGGGTGAGTGCATAGATAAAAATAGATCCTTTCTTTGGCTTAAAATGCTGTATACCATTTTCTTCTCTGATAACCTGATAAAAAAAAATCACTTGTTTATGGGCCTCCAGAGTCCCTCCTATAACTTTTGTACAATACACTATAGCGTGCTTCCTATAAATGTTCTCACCTACTTTTACATACCCTATACCAGTGTTGGCTAACCTGTGACACTCCAGATGTTGTGAAACTACGAGTCCCAGCATGCCTTAACTGCAAAAGCATAGCGGATACCTGACAAAGCATGATGGGAATTATAGTTTCACAACACCTGGAGTGTCACAGGTTAGCCATTACTGCCCTATACGATCCCCTGTACCTGTTGTATTCCCTGCCTGCTGTCCCGTACCACTGACAGTGCCGTTGTGTTGCCTAGTTACCTTGGACGCTTCCGCTTCTGATGACGCCCGTGATTGAGGTCAGCGGGCTGTGTCGGCGGTGTGATGACGTCAGTACTTGACCTATCGGCAGGGGAGGACCGTCTTGGCTGGGAACCACGTGCATGGGAAGATTGATTAGGGATCTACAGGTGAGCGAGTAGGTTTATAAGTGCTTTCCCTTACTGTGTCTTCATTACCTTCCAGACTACACTGCCAACGGACATGTAAGACATTGCTCCAGTACCCTGAGGACGGCAGAGCCGAAACAGCTGTCGGTCCCAGAGCATGTCGTAATATATTGATGAACTGAGCTCTTGATTGCATTTGATTCCCTGCGGTCAGTCATATGATGGACTTTTTTGACTGTTTTGTACTCTATGGATGATTCTCTATGATCACATTGGATTTTCTTTATTTGCTCAGCATCAGTCACTGTATCTGGATGAAATTTGGCACATAAGTGTTTCCTTGTCCTCCTAATGGCAGCCCCGACCACCTGGGTTAAGACCTTCCCACCTGGGCTCACAGGAAAGAAAAAAAGACACCTGGCAGCATATAAACGTCACTTCCCCCTGCCTCCAGTGTCTTTTTTTCTTTCCTGAGGGCTTACAGGAGTGAAGGCTGTGTAAGGAATAACTGCTCACCTGCTTCTGCTGCTGCCGCCGCTTATAGCGTTCAGGCAGTGAGGGGAGAGGGAACGCGCGCTTCTGCTGCAGTCTGCGGACGCCCCTGACAGGAGGGCGGGCCAGGACGCGATGTCTCATGTGCAAGGAGAATTTCCTCTGCACTAGAAGCCCGGGTTAATCCGTAGGGTAAAGCGGGCTGACGTCGTCAGAGCACGCTAGAGTCGCGCTTAAAGCTTCCCCACATGCATCTCAGCTGTGTCTGCAGTCACTGACGCCAAGCATGTCCACAGCCATGGATGCAAAGAGTTCCCACTCCAAGAAGTCTGGGTGAGTCACTCTAATGGATTAGTATTGCATTCAGCCTTGCAATATTGTTTTGTATTCATTATTATTATTATTTGTATTCTGGTAGTTAGTATTTTTTACTCTGTATATTTTAGGTCAGAATCCAGTAGGACTGAGCTAAAGTCTAAGCATAAGAAATTACATTCTGTTAAATGCTCTATGTGTGACTCTTCCTTGCCGGATAAAGTTAAAGGAACAATCTGTGACAAATGTAAACCTGAAAATCAATTATTACCCACTCCTTGCCTTACGCAATTGATAACTATGATGAAATCCGCCATGTCAGAAACTTTTCTCACTAAGGAGGACTTGAAGCAATTTTCTTTAAAAAGACCGCGGGCAAGTGTCAGTGAACACTCTGATTTATCAGAAGGTGAACTGCCGGAATGTTCGCAAGCAAAGTCAGATCTTTCTGAAGCGGATTCAGAAGAGTCACACAAAGAGGCAGAATTTAATCCGGATCTGGTTAACAATCTTATAAAACTAATTAATAAATCACTGGACATAGAAGGGGGCAGTGGTCGACCTCGCGTTCCAATTTTCGTGCGCCAAGGGGAAGGGATATCAAGAATACCCTACAAAACCTTGCCCAATGACATCAGAAGAAACGACTATATGGCAGTTGGGGGCAGACTGTCAGACTACAGTCATCGGTGGAAATGCTCCACAACAGACAGATGGGTGCTGGAGATAGTAGAAAGTGGATACAAGTTGGAAATAATTCATTTTCCCAGGCAAGAGTTTGTGATCTCTCCAGTGCCAGCAGATCCTCTAGAAAAACAGGCATTAAGATCAAGCCTAATAGAAATGATACGGCAGGGGGCTGTGGAGAGAGTACCTCCGGAGGAAGAGTTTCAAGGTTTTTTTTTCCCCCAGATTCTTTGTGGTAAAAAAAGCATCAGGAAGATTCCGGACCGTCTTAGATCTGAGAAGACTCAATTGCTACTTAAAGAAAAGATCGTTCAAGATGGAATCATTGAAAACCATATTACCAGAACTGGGAAAAAAAATCCTGGATGACGACTATAGACCTCGGATGCGTATCTGCATATTCCTATTCACAAACAACACCATCAATACCTCAGATTTCACGTGTTTGGAGAAAGTTTCCAATTTGTAGCCCTGCCCTTCGGGCTAGCAAGTTCACCCAGAACCTTCACAAAGACATTAGTAGTTCTTATAGCAAAACTCAGAATGGAGGGCATATCGCTCTGGCCCTACCTCGACGACGTGCTGATAGCGGCACCATCACAACAGCAGGTACAGCAGCACACTATGAGAACTATTCACGTCTTAGAGGAACACGGTTGGATCATCAATCATCAGAAAAGTCACCTACTACCGTCGAAAAGAATCACGTACCTCGGAGTTATCATAGATACCAGGCAAATGTCAGTAGCACTTACGGAGGCAAGAATAAAGAACATAGTGCAGCATCTAACACCCATGCTACACAAAAGATGGATCACGTCGGAACAGTGTATGCAGGCGTTGGGTCTAATGTCCGCAGCTCTGCACACCATGCAATGGGCAAGACTGCACACAAGAAAGTTCCAGGCGTGCTTTTTGAGACAATGGAACAAGGACAGCAAAAAACTTCAGCAGAAGATTTACTTATCTGCAAAAGCGAAAGAAGATATAAGATGGTGGCTAAAGATAACAAGGTTAAAAGAAGGGAAGAAATTCGAAACACCACAGTCTGTAACTATAACTTCAGATGCCAGCTCTTCCGGCTGGGGGGCTACTTACAAACAAGTCTACGCACAAGGCACTTGGTACACAGCAGTCAGCATCCTCCATTCCAACATCAGGGAGATGAGAGCTGTGCTACTAGCATGTCGAGAGTTTCAGGACAAGGTTCATCTAAAAAACCTGGTAATTCAGTCAGACAACAAGATGGTAGTAGCTTTTATCAACAGGCAAGGGGGAACAAAAAGCAGCAGCATGATGGAAGAAGCTTTCAAAGTTCTCCATTGGGCAGAAGCTCACGTCACCAGACTCTCGGCCATCTTCATAGCGGGCAAAGAGAATGTAAGGGCAGATTTCCTGAGTCGTCATCACGTCAACCCGGGGGACTGGGAACTAAAAAACCAGCATCTTTCAGGAGATCATAAGCAGATGGGGCACTCCTCAGATCGACCTGATGGCGGACAGACACAACAAAAAGGTTCCAATTTACTTTGCAAGGTACAGAGATCCGGAGGCTCTGGCGGTAGATGCGCTGACAGCACCTTGGAACTTCAACCATGCTTATGTCTTCCCTCCAGTGCCCTTAATTCCGAAATTGCTAAGGAGAATTCAACAGCAACAGGTCACGGTTATTGCCATAATTCCCTTTTGGCCAAGAAGACCTTGGTTTCCAAAATTACTCCAGTTACTGGTAGAAGGACCATTAGAACTACCGGTGTCAGAAACCCTCCTAACGCAAAGAGGGCTTATGCATCCCAATCCCAGTTCTTGGAAACTGATGGCCTGGCTGCTGAAGTCAAAAATTTGAAGCGTAAAGGGTTTTCTTATAAGGTGGTAAATACACTCTTATGCGCCAGAAAAAAGTCTACATGTTCTGTGTATTATAGAACCTGGAAAAAGTTTATTCGCTGGTGCAGTGATAATAAAAGATCTCATACACAAATATCAGTAATATTGGACTTCTTGCAAGAAGGTCTAGACAAAGGACTAGCTACAAGTTTCTTAAAGGTTCAAATTTCAGCGTTAAGCGCAATTATGGACAGAGATATTGCCAAAAACCGTTATGTGGCTAGGTTTGTACAGGCTGCGAAAAGGGTCAGACCAGTATTCCGTCAGCCACTGGCCCCTTGGGACCTGAATCTTGTGTTGGATGCCTTGACTCAAGCACCCTTTGAACCTCTGCAAGAGGTATCCTTGAAATGGCTAACGCTTAAGGTAGTGTTTCTGGTTGCTATAACCTCAGCCAGACGCATATCAGAGTTGCAAGCTTTGTGGGTTGAGCAACCTTTCTTAGTTTTCCATAAGGAGAAGGTGGTCCTCCGCACTAACCCACAGTTCCTTCCGAAAGTAGTCTCCGCATTCCATATAAACCAAGAAATCACTCTTCCTTCCCTGCATCCTAATCCCAGGAGCACTAAGGAGGAAAACCTGCATAAGCTAGACCTTGTGAGAGCCTTAAGGGTTTATGTGAAGAGGACAGAGTCCTTGAGAACTTCTAAGCAGCTGTTTATCCTTACGGTAGGGATCAATAAGGGCAAAGCAGCCTCTAAAGCACCTATCGCAAGGTGGATTAGGTGCTGCATCAAAGAGGCATACTGTAAAAAGGGCAAAAGCCCTCCTGAAAATATAAAAGCCCATTCAACTAGGTCAGTTGCTACTTCTTGGGCTGAGAAGAATTTCTATACTATAGAAGATTTATGTAAGGCGGCTGCATGGGCCTCAGTTCATACTTTTTCAAGGTATTATAGAGTAGATGTGGCAGCATCCGGTGATGCTAGCTTTGGTAAAAAGGTTTGGCGCAAACCAATCTGATATTCCTCACTTGGTGTAGTGTGTTGTCACGTGGTGTGTTTTAATCTTTTTCCCTCCACTTACACTTACTGCTTGGGCATCACCCAGGTGGTCGGGGCTGCCATTAGGAGGACAAGGAAACGGCAGATTATTACCTGTTAATGTTGTTTCCTTGCTCCTCCATGGCAGCCCCTAGTTTCCCTCCCTATTCTCACTGGGGTGTATTTCTGTTACTTATATTATGGAGCAATGTATGGAGCTTGTAAAGTTAAGACACTGGAGGCAGGGGGAAGTGACGTTTATATACTGCCAGGTGTCTTTTTTTTCTTTCCTGTGAGCCCAGGTGGGAAGGTCTTAACCGAGGTGGTCAGGGCTGCCATGGAGGAGCAAGGAAACAACATTAACAGGTAATAATCTGCCGTTTTTTCCTATTCTGTGCATTATTAAAGTTGTCTATTTTTTGACTATTTACAAGTGTGCTGGCTTGGTATACATTATACCCCATGGTCTATGTTTTGTTTTTGACTATTAACTTTATGGCAGAGCACCGCAGCCTATTGGGATATTTGCTAACACCAATAGGTAGGGAATATAATATTTGAGTATACCCTTACAATATATTGATTTTTTTTTTTATGAATTTCAATGAGGATCAGACATTGTTTATGAGCACTAAGCACTTTACAGATGAGGAGATTTCACGCATTGTCTCTAGTAACACACTTGCTTTTGATGTGGACTCGCAACTTGATATATATCAAGATCTTGTCAAGTTACACAGAAAGGCTGTTGTATTGAAACTCCATAACCTAACCTTGTCACAGTATTATATAGACAAATTAATTCCCCGTGGTTTTAGGATTTACAATCAACCTAACTTCGGGAGACTAGATAAATCATTTTGTCAGAGTTGGTGTCAGATTCTTAACAAGTGTTCGATGGACCTGATGGTCCTTGTTATTGACAAGACCAAAATTGATCGTGAGAATGTATTGAAAGAGATTAATGAATTTGAAAAGAAAACAAGACCTGTTCTGGTCTCTGACAAAGAAGTAGATTGGTTAACCAAATTACAGACTAACGTCAAACAATTTGAAAGTGAACTCTTGGTTTTTAAAAAACAGAAATATAAAGTAGTTAAAGATGACTACCGTGAAAATAAAGTGTATGCGTGGCTTCTGAACTCTACTTACTCTAAGTCTTACAGACGCAGGAGAAATTTCCAATCTCATCGTGTCTATACAGAACAAGACTCATTAAGCTCAGTGAGCGATTCTGAGGGGACCCAGAGTAATAGACGCAATTCACCTTTTTTATGTGACGACATTGCCACTCGCAGTCGGAACAAAAAAGGACCTGTAGGAGGAGGGGAGGATGGAAGCATCGTGAGAGGAGCAAGAGGAAGAACTCAAGTAGCAAAGAAATAGTTGTTTACAACTTATCACAATATACTTTGTCTGATACTGAGATGATGGTCCTGAGTAAGGGACTAAGTTTTGTGGAGGCTCACCAACCTGAACGTTTTGATATAGAAGTGGAGTTATTTAAATTCCAATGCCTACTTAAACTTAAGAACTTTTTCTATAACAGACCACAGGACTCTCGTGATAAAGGACCTTTTGCTACTAAATCGAAATTCGACCCACCCACCACTAACTCCTCCATTGACACATTCACACGTCTTGTAAAACGAGATATCTTTGACCAATGGCTTAGGGGTAAATGCAGATTTTCCAATTTAACTTGTCCTGAAAAGGAAGCACTTAAGTCACTTAAAGAGAATCGGTCCATATGTATCCTGCCTGCTGACAACGGGGGTTCCGTTGTTGTCCTAGATAGGAATTATTATGTTTCATAAGTGTTAAGTCAACTGCAAATGTCAATACCTATAGACAGCTTACTTATGATCCCACTAAGTGTGTTCAAATCTCAGATTGATACGTTTATTAAGAACTCTGTTTCTCTGGGTAAGATATCTGAACAGAAGGCTAGATTTTTGACACAGGATCACCCGATCATTTCGGTGATGTACTATCTACCAAAAATCTATAAATCTTTGGGAAAAACCCCAGGGGAGACCCATATTCTCTTCTAGGGGGTCTCTCTGCCAAACACTTTCCCAGTTTGTGGATTTTTATCTTCAGCCCCTTGTCCAAAATACCAGTACCAGTTGAGTAAAAATTATTTTTTATTTTAGAATGTTTTTTATTTGCAATTACAGGGAACGGCGATGGGGTCGAATATGGCCCCATCTTACGCGAACCTGTATATGAGTGACTATGAAAGTAAATTTATTTTGACTGATTTACAGTTTTCTAAGTTTGTGCTTTTTTTCGTTAGGTTCATCGATTATCTTTTGTGCTCTGGAGTGGGACCACAAGTGAACTGTTGTCTTTTGTGGGGAAACCTAATAGGTTAGATTCATCTATTAGGTTTACTGTAAAGTTTGACACTGTATCTATACCTTTCCTTGATGTGTTAATCACTCAGACCACCACTGGCTTTGAGACTTCCTTATATAGAAAAGAGATGGATAGCAACTTGTGGATTTTTATCTTCAGCCCCTTCTCCAAAATACCAGGAGTTACATTCGTGATACCACTGATTTTATTAACAAATTGAGGGCAGTCAACCATCTTGCAGGTCAGGTGTTGGATGTGACCAGCTTATACACTAATATACCACACACTGATGTAATTAGAGCGGTACAAACCGCCATGACTGGTGATAAATATGAGATTCCCCCTCCAGAGTTAATGCTTCATCTGATTGAATTGATTTTGAGTAAAAAAAATATTTTATTTCAGAATGTTTTTTATTTGCAAGTACAGGGAACGGCGATGGGGTCGAATATGGCCCCATCGTACATGAACCTATATATGAGTGACTATGAAAGTAAATTTATTTTGAATGATTTACAGTTTTCTAAATTTGTGCTTTTTTTCGTTAGGTTCATCGATGTTGTGCTCTGGATTGGGACCACAAGTGAACTGTTGTCTTTTGTGGGGAAACCTAATAGGTTAGATTCATCTATTAGGTTTACTGTAAAGTTTGACACTGTATCTATACCTTTCCTTGATGTGTTAATCACTCAGACCACCACTGGCTTTGAGACTTCCTTATATAGAAAAGAGACGGATAGCAACACCTTATTGAAAGCGTTTAGCTTTCACCCCAAACCACTGAAGACGGGCCTACCATTTTCGCAAAGGGTGCGCCTGGTCTGCATTTACTCTGATCGGGAACTTTTCAAAGGAGCACTCACTGATACATAGTTAATTGAACAAACATTGGCACGGACTCTAGGTCTAGGAGATTTTACCAGGTTGCCCCCCCCCCCTTATTAGCTTCAAAGGAAGTCGTAACCTTAGGGACTGTCTGGTTCAAACTGATTTTGAGACCTGGCCAGAGTAAAACATGACTTTTAAAGAAACCTGGTGTGTATAAATGTCCAAGTGGATGTACTAATTGTACTTTCCTTCATTTAGGAGATTTATTTGTCAACCCTATCAACTCTAAGAAATTTCAGATTAAACATCATATGAATTGTGAAAGCAAGTTTGTAATTTATATTGTCACATGTACCTGCCCAATGATCTATATTGGCAAGACCTCAAGGATGCTGAAAGAGCGGATAGCGACCCACCGTTCTTCCATCAGAAAAGCATTTGGAGGCTTAGAGAGTAAGGCACCCCCAGTAGCAAGACATTTTGCCTTGAAGAACCATACACTTAAAGATTTTAAATGTATGCCACTGTTCCAGGTCACACCACTTAGACGTGGTGGGGACAGGGATAATCTACTTCTGCGCCAAGAGGCCAGGATGATTTATTCTTTTAACTCTTTGACTCCTCACGGTTTAAATGAGGAGCTTAATTTAGTGTGCTTCCTATAATTGTTCTCACCTACTTTTAGATACCCTATACGATCCCCTGTACCTGTTGTATTCCATGCCGGCTGTCCCGTACCACTGACAGTGCCATTGTGTTGGCTAGTTACCTTGGACGCTTCCGCTTCTGATGATGCCCGCGATTGAGGTCGGCGGTGTGATGACGGACTACACTGCCAATGGACTTGTAAGACATTGCTCCAGTACCCTGAGGACAGCAGAGCCGAAACAGCTGTCGGTCCCAGAGCATGTCGTAAGATATTGATGAACTGAACTCTTGATTGCATTTGATTCCCTGTGGTCAGTCATATGATGCCTGCAGCAGATTTAACTGTGCAACCCACTACACAACAGTGAAGAACAGACCGCAATCCAGCCACAGACCGGCCAGGAGCCGCCAGCAGAGGTTCAACCAGGACAACCCTTAACCTGACACGCAGAATACCAAGCTTACCGCATGTGAGTGTATACTTACCACCTATTACCTCCAATTCCTGGCAGTCTACACTATTGTACATTTCTTCTCTCCCATACGCTGACATATTACACTAGGCACCAGAACCCTACAATTCATCTGAAGCACGGACATCGCTTAGGACCTCCAGAGACCACACAGTTTGTGCGCTATCACCTTCTCTACCCCAAAACTTAAAACTTTTATTCTGAAGTAATCTGGGATACTTCAGCAGAAGGCAGCAGTCGGACTTTTTGCTCCATACCCACACAGAGACTTGGAGCGCTATCCCACATTGTATCTACTTTGTAATTACTTTGTATATACACTGTATCTGTTCAGTCATATGATGGACTTTTTTTGACTGCTTTGTACTCTTTGGATGATTCCCTATGACCACATTGGATTTTCTTTATTTGCTCAGCATCAGTCACTGTATCTGGATGAAATTTGGCACATATGTGTTTTTTCCTATTCTGTGCATTATTAAAGTTGTCTATTTTTTGACTATTTACAAGTGTGCTGGATTGGTATACATTATCCCCCGTAGTCTATTTTCCCTTTTGGAAGAACATTGATGACAAAGGACAGCGCTGCGATGTAAGTGTGCAAATAAATATAGAACCAATCAAATCCCTGATAAAATGCAAATCACTGATTAAGTGCAAAATAATAAGTTTTACTACCTAAGCAACGGCACACAGAAGATGAAGATAGAGTTCCATATAGTTCTATAGTCCAGTGATGGCTTCGTGTGGAATGAAATGATGCTCTAGTTTGTGGATGAGTAATGTGGGGATAGAACAAATAAAATGGAAAAAATGTAAACCGTTAATTCATATAAAATAAAAGGATAAAAACCTTAGCACCTATATCAATAAAGGGTTAGATTAATCATCCAGACATATAAGTGACAGGCTAGTACCGACTAAATTTCATGAGAATTATAAGCCCTTATACCGGAAAGTGAGTCCCAAATGGTCCTGTTTCCAGACCCCACGGGGAGGCAAAAAAACATGAAAAACAATATCACAAATAAAAGCCTAGGACTGACAGATGAAACTACCCATACCCCAGATCAGCAGGAAGCGCCTAATACAGACAGTCACAGTCGCACGCCTAACACAGTCAGTCGCACGTGGAGACGTCTCTACCATGGGCAACGGGAGCAAGCTGGAGGCGATGCGGGCCAGGAGAACACCAGTCGTCCGGCACGTGAAGATTGAGATCTGCTTTCTCTGTGGCAGGAAGTTTTCAATCAGAACATCTGGCGATGTAGTCAACCACTTAAAGCGTTTCGGATATGTTCCTTTCTCAAAAGTGGTTGATCTTGTCTGTTGAAGCTTTTAAAGGGTTCCTTCAGCTGTATTCAATTAGAGTCTAATGGAAACTTAGTATCCACTCTCCGATTGCTGTTCAAAACTTTTATTATACAATGGATCCTGTGTGCCGCTGCTACACTTAACCTCCAACGAATTACCCTTAAGATATGTACAATTTATTTGTCCTATTCCCTCACACTGATAGATAAAAACATATCTTGACATATATCTTGAATATATCTTGACATCACACAAACACACACGCACACAAACACACACACACACACACACACACACAAAATGGAGGATGCTCAAATCAATTTAGATGTTAATAGAGAGCAAGTGCTAGCAAGGTATGAGGAGTTTACACAGATACAAAAAAGACACTCGAAAAAGACCCCTTATCACGGGGTAAAAATGTGATAGTCTTTTTTATTTAACTTTATCTTTATTGAGTAAATATGTCCATAGTACAAACCCTATAACATGAAAACTGGGAGACAGAACATATAGTACATTGGACCACAGATTGATTTGAATAGTATATGAATGTTAGTAACGCAAGGAGATGGGAGAGCTCTACAGAGCTGGCAGGGTTGAAGAGGCAAGATAGAAGTAGAAATGAAAATGGAGGTCCCTAGGGGAGAGGGAAGATAGGGGGAGGGCGAGGGAGTAGAAAGGATGGAGGAGTGTTCAGGGGTCATATAAATAAATAAATAAAAATAAACAAATGAAAATAAATTGTACATGGGGTAGCCTACCTAAATTTAGCAGATACTACATAGTTGTGCGAGGGACTTGTAACGAGAGGAGTGTAAAGCCATGGGGACGGGACCAGACCAGTTGGAAATGGTCCTCCCGATCCTGAAGAAGGTAGGAAATCTTTTCTTTGCTTGATATGTGTGCTCTAAGTTCTGACATTCTAGTAGGGGGTTGTCACTTCCAAGCCTTGGCTATAAGACATTTGGCGGCCATGAGGATATGTGAGATAAGCTTGGCTGAGTGCTTGTCAACATCCCGGAAGGGGAGGCGCAGGAGGAACGACCACGGGTCTTTGGGAATTGGAAAGAGGTAGGAGAGAAGCTAATATATCAGGGACCTCATCCCAGAAAAGAGCTATCTTTAACTTTCTTTTATTGAAGCAACAGACATACAATAGATAGGCACTGGTATGGAACAAACAAGGTCTGCTACGCCATTTTTAGAGACTTTACAGCAGGATAACATCAAAACAACAATGTATATAATATATATATAATATGTATATGTGTGTGTGGATGGGTTTGGAAGGTCACCAGACATTCAGTCTTAGGGGTGGATAGATTGTTAGAGATATATGGGATGGAAGAGTCAGAAGCGTTTACAGCAGAGAGTCCATCTTTAAGTAGGCAGTAGGTTTACCCTCTATGGAGGAGGGGTGGGAGATTGCAGAGTGAAAAAAGGGGCCCACACTGATAGGCCTCCTTCGTGCCCCACAGATAGGCAGTTATTCTCTCCATGCCTGCGACATACCATATATATGGAGTCAGAGAACGAAGAGAGGGCGGTAGCTTTTTTGACAGTTGAGAAAGGGCTCCCCGCCCGAAACGCGTAGTGAATCCAGGCAGCAACCCTTCTCCTGTCTCCTTCTGCTCCTGCTGACGATCGTTACCGTGGACATCGCCGACGCCTCCCGGGAACTAGACGTCGCCTCCGAACCCTTATCGGCAGCCGCGTGGACTTGTCAAAGGGAAGTGGACACTTTTATTTATTTGATTTGTTTAATTTGATTCATGCATTAAAGATGTTTTGTTTACTTTTTGTCTCCGTTTAAGGATCTCTGGAAGGATTTCCCTCATAGATTCCTTTAGCTGCGGTCTCCCTAAGTACATTTAATATATCCAATTCCTCTACCCTTCGGACGATCCCCGCTGTGGGACTCATCCTATTTACCTTTGGTTTTTTATTGGCTGATCTCTGCAGGATTGAACTATTTATGTCTCCTTAATTTAAAGTTTATTGACGGAATTATTTTATTGGTTATATGACTCTCTGGATCCAAGCTTTATTATTGTGACACCTATTGTGGGATTCTTTATTCATTGTGCAATTGTTATATATTTTTATATTATTTGTTCCTCCTTTACCATTAATTGTTTTTATATTATTTGTTCCTCCTTTACCATTAATTGTTCCTATTGTTCCTATTGTTGACACCTAATGTGGGATTTTTTATTCATTGTACAATTGTTATACATCTTTATATTATTTGTTCCTCCTTTACCATTAATTGTTCCCCTAGAATTATTAGGTTATCCATACCCCTCCCCTTAATTATCTGACCCCATCCTCCTTAGCTGTCCAGCGCCAATACTGACACCTTTTCTTTCAGAGGGTGGTAGCTGTTTCCAAGCTTTGGCGATGAGGCGTTTGGCCACAGCTAAGATGTTGGAAGCTAGTTTGCGAGAGGAGGCGTCTGTATCGGGAATAGAATAGCAAAATAGATAGAACCAAGATTTTTTGTGGGGTGAGCAGGGCAGGAGTGAGGCTAGGAGGGTGTGAACTGTGTCCCAGAACAGGGTTAAATTGGGGCATGTCCACCACACGTGAAGGAACGATCCTGTATCTCCACACTGGCGCTAGCACCGTGACAAGGCTAAGGGGAAGATTGCAGGTAGGCGCTCAGGGGTAGTATATCTTGTACGCATTTTCTTAAATTTTGGTACAAGATGGAGGATTTAGCAATACATTGGCGGATGTCTTCCCAGGGTTCATCATCATCATCATCATCATCAGGGCAGGGTCCTAAGTCCCTATCCCAATCTCTTTCGTGTTTATCCTGAGCCAATATGGATCTCTAGCAGGATAGCATAGAGATCAGATATCCTCTCCTCATGAAGGGGAGCAGTTAGACACAGATTCTCAAAAGTAGAAGGGGATGTGAGATGGGCTGTTATAGGTAGATTCAGTAGCTAGTGTCGAATTTGGAAGAAGTGGAATGGGCTAGGGATAAGGGTGGGGACTTTCTGTTGGAGGGAGGAAGTAGTGAGCCACTTGTTTTCCTCTTTAAAATCATGATCACATCGGATACCAAGGTGCCTCCACGGGCGGGAGAAGGTATTCGATTGTCCTGCAGTGGCGCACCCAGGGGGGGTTTCTGGTTGCCCAGAAACCCCCCAGATTGAAAATTGAAGGAAAAAAATTAAAAATGTGCAAAAAAAGTAAAATTTCGAAAAAGGGGCGTGGCTTTGCGGGGGCGTGGTCTAGCGGTCATGTCGGGTAGACTGTCATGGAGGATGATGGTCCTAGCCTGTGCTGCAATGGAAAAGCAGGTGAGGATGATAAATGTATCAGAACATATTCAACAGTGCTTATACACTGACACAGGCGCTGGTCCATTGTGTAATGTGCTCCACTAATGCATTGTATGCTGCTATTGCTATTACGTCTGTTCCTGCAATATAAAATTACTATTTTGATGTGTAAAAGAAGTAAATGATAAATTACTTAAAAATATCAAAAACAGGACTTGTTACAGACAATAACGCAATTCCTTAATGTAGATTTATGGTAGTTCCTCGTCTTTGCGGCCCCCTGCTGGAGAGGCTGCTGGTTACGCTACTTACGTAAGAAGTGATGAGTGGCATTGATTGGAAAGAAGTAGAAGAATTGGAGAACTGAAGGTGTCGGAAGTGTGCTGACTGGGGAAGTTGGAAGGAGCAGCAGAAAATAAAGTGCTGGATGGAATAAACAAAAAAAAAAAAAAAC
>WWET01000089.1:704287-719648 GCA_011038615.1 Limnodynastes dumerilii | reverse complement strand
GGGAAGTTTGTCTGGAACAACAAGCGACCTAGATGCCCCCAAACCACGCTTTTCCGAAACAAGGATAATGGAGGCCTTCAACTCCCTTTTATTAAGGGTTACTACTGGGCAGTAATGCTGTCAAGGATCTTGGAGTGGTCTCGGTTCAGTGATACTCGCCAATGGGTCATCTTAGAAAACTGTTTCACCCAGTCTCCACTACACATCATTCCCTGGCTACGGGTTATCCCACAAATAAATCATCCCACACTGGGCCCCACTCTTCATTGTTGGCGACACCTCCGCACGCGGTGCGAGTTCTCTTCTCCTGTTTCACCCCTTACACCTCTCACGCACAACCCAGATTTTCCCCCAGGTCTCACACATAGCCTATTCTCCAGGTGGGCTGTTGCTGGGCTCTCCAGGGTCCACCAGATGTTGGGGCGGGGGGCCCTCCTGCCTTTCCATGAGTTATCTGAGACTTATGGTCTCCAACAAAGAGATTTTTGGGCGTACTTACAAGCACGCCACTTCTGCCATCACGTTTCCAACAAGGCTCACATTAGTCGGCCCCCGTCTTCATATGAGGCTCTGTGCCTAGCGTCAGCCATCCCCACCCATCTTATCTCGATCCTTTACAAAATACTTATTTCATCGCTGTTCACCTCGACATTGAAATTTATAGACACTTGGAACAGGGATCTAGTCCATCCTCTCTCAGAGGACGACTGATCGAAGGTCTTCCGCATTGCCCGCTCCTGCTCCCCCAGCGTAGCGGTGCTGGAAACCCAATACAAGCTATTAACCAGGTGGTACAGGGTCCCCACAATGCTGCATAAGATCTTCCCGGGTACTCCGGCTACATGTTGGAGATGTGATGCTGCTGTGGGAACCCTCTTTCATGTCTGGTGGTCTTGCCCCCGAATAGTACCTTATTGGAACCAGGTCATTTCCATCTCCAAGAAGATTGTGGGTCCGGAAGTTCCTGACTCCCCAGAGTTTTGGCTTCTCTCTTCCTCCCAAATGCCTATCCCTAGCTATAAAAAGTCACTCCTAAGACATTTGAACAACGCCGCTAAATCACAGATCCCTCTCCACTGGAAAGCTGCGCTACCCCCTTCCATGGAAAACTGGTTCTCCCGCATTGACTACTATAAGTCCATGGAAGAAACCTTGTTTGTAACCCCAGAGCAGGCCTCCCAACACGTAGCCACCTGGTTCTATTGGTTGGAGTTTAAAAATTCCCCCTCCTACACGGAGGCCCTTAGCCCTCCCACTAACTCATTGGCTTCTGCAATGGTTTCTAGGTGATGAACCCAACTCATTTCTTTCTACTCTGCTCTAGTGAGATGAAATGCTACACATAACAACGACTTAGCCTTCCCCCTCCCTTCCCCTCGTGTCTTGTCTGGTCTTACCTTGTTTTGTCCGGTCTTGTCATGTTATGTCTTTCTTGTTTTGGTTCTCTGACCCCACCCTGTCCATTGACCCTCCAAGGGGGGTCCATTTCTCAAGCTGTAAGAGCTCCGGCTTACTCTTCAATATGTTGGGTGTATCTGTCTCGGGAAATGATGCCCCCCTTGAGCTTGGTAACGACATCCTACCAAACCTCTGAAAGCTATTGCATGTCTGTTTTCCTTCCTCTTCCTCATATTTAGGTTCCTGTTGGACTTTCAAGGATAATATTGACATACTTGCTTCCATGCCTGGCATATGTTATTTTTTATATGTATTGTAATTCTCTGGATCAAGGGTTGTATTGTATTGTTATGTAAGTCCCACGTGGACATGGAAAACATACCAAAAATAAAGATTGTATTAAAAAAAAAACTAATGTTGGTCAATATCTATGTACAATAAGCAATAGTTTAATATTCTCTGTGCATGCAAAATATAATATAAATTTGACTCACCATAAAATTCAATATGGTTTTACCCAGGTGTAACTTTCCACCTGATTTCCTCTTATTTTAAAAAGATGTATCCCGGCGCTTACGTTAATCCCAAGCATGTTTCAATTACTCTAGTTTATTTGTCTCTGCCATTCCTGATGGAAGGCTATATTTCTAGCCTGCTACACTTTAAGTCAAAACCTACTATCATCTGTTTAGTACATAGTTCTTAGTACATGTTCTCAATTTCTAATACTTACTTACTAAAATCGTTTCCTCCTGCAACTTAAAACCCTTGATAAGCCCCTTCTTGTTGCTCCAGTCCATAGCTCATATGTGACTGGATAAAGACTTATGCAAACCAGTCCTTTTTGCATTAGTGCATTTGCAAAGTCCACATCCCCATCATTGAACTGGATCAGACAGATCCAACATTCCGTGATGAAACGCTTTCCAAAAGCGGAGCGGGACAGGGGGGCAAGCTTGTGCTTGATTGTGAGGGAAAGGTATACTAAAAGTACAGTAAGGGTTGGGTTTAGCCCTTACGTACAATCCTAACTTTCGCACGATACTTATTGACTACATGGATATGGTGTGGAAAGGTTAAGGTAGGCGTGAGCTCTCAGAAGTCCCTTGCGTGAGAGGGGTGCGGATTTCCCTGTAATCACTGAAATTAGGATCGGGTGGTGTATCAGCATCTTAACTCCTCCACAGTGGCATAGATCTGGACCTGATCCGTTGATAGTAACTATACTGCGTTTTAATTTGCTTAAAGTGTACAGGCAAGAAATCTGAATAACTATGTGTTTATTTATTGCGATGTTTTATGTTTTATTTTGTACACCAAAACAATGTCCCTAAAACTTCTGTCAACAAAATACCAGTATCATTTAGCATCTAACAACTTTAAATCTTTTTTGGAGTTGTAAAAAACATAGGAACTGACCCAGATTTTTATACGAGAAGGAAAGCTAGCGGAAAGCTTCACCTGAGTAAAACAATATTGAATTTCCGGGAGAGGCAAATTTATTTTATTGTTTGCATGCAGGGAAAATACAGTACTTTGCTTTTGCTTATATCATACACATACTGACCAGTTTTATCATTTAAACTGTAATTTAGATTAAGAAACATAAATTCAATATGGTGTGGCCCAAGTGTATGTTTTCACCTAATTTCATGTTATTCTCGAACTTTAGATAAGCCCCTGATGTCTAGTTTTATATAAGGCAATTTTACACTAGTGAAAGGAAAGAAAACCTTATTTGTAGATCATGGCTAATTATGACATTTATTTACCTAATGTAATATTTTCAATTTCGTTCTGACAATGTTGACATGGACATAAATATAGTATTACTGTGTGATATATGAGCTCACAATGCTCCCCAGCACAGATCATGGACAAATCACTATTTTATTTTTCTCTGCTCAGATTTTATTTTCCTTGCTTACAGAATGCATAAAGGTCTGACACAGTGCATTGTTCTGAAACACATCACGTACATTTTCCTCTCCCAACATCTTTACTGCCTGTCTTACACTAATAATTGAAGAACAGCTCAGGTTATAAGCTGCTCTTGTGAGATGTTGGCTTTCGGATAGAGGCACCACTGGGAGAAATCAAACAGAACAAACAACACAATGCTGGAAAGACAATTGTTACTGAAGCACATAATATAATTTATCTAAGCAGCAGTTTCTACCATCTGCAGAGATCACAAACCAATGCATATCTAATGACTGCATTTTTATGATCACTGATCACAATGAAGTGACAAACGCATAAAGGTAACCTTGGTCTTAGGTTCCAGGAAAACATTGTTAGAGCTAAACTCTGTTCTAATTTCTGAAATCTGTATTTTTTTTTATATCAGACATTTAGCTTTCAGGGGTAACTGACTCATAACAGAAGATTAAAGTTCATAAATACTATGAGCGATTAAATCTGCTGTATTTAGTTTTAGCTCAGAATACCAAAGTACTGGGCAGAGTAATTCCCCCGTAGTCATATTATGTGATGGATCATTTTGTTTTCCACTAGATTAGAAATAGATGTGCAAAACTGTTTCTGTTTTCTTATACAATTTTTCTATCTAGCCTTTGTCTTACATGAAGGCTGCAAACTCATTTATTTTGGTTTCCAAGGTTTAATACAGTGTAAACATGTTGCATAAAGGTCATTCTGTAGGGCTGAATTACTTTCATGCACATTTCAAGACATAGAAAAACTGATGACACACACAGAATTGAAGCTAATGACTTTAAAAATAGACTTGATCCTAGCATATCTAGCACATGCACTAGAAAAATTTACATCAGATATGGAATATAACTTCATGAATACTATATATATATCATATCTCTCATCTCTCTCATATCTCTCATATCTCTCATCTCTCTCATATCTCTCATATCTCTCATCTCTCTCATATCTCTCATATCTCTCATCTCTCTCATATCTCTCATATCTCTCATCTCTCTCATATCTCTCATATCTCTCATCTCTCTCATATCTCTCATATCTCTCATCTCTCTCATATCTCTCATATCTCTCATCTCTCTCATATCTCTCATATCTCTCATATCTCTCATCTCTCTCATATCTCTCATATCTCTCATCTCTCTCATATCTCTCATATCTCTCATCTCTCTCATATCTCTCATATCTCTCATCTCTCTCATATCTCTCATATCTCTCATCTCTCTCATATCTCTCATATCTCTCATCTCTCTCATATCTCTCATATCTCTCATCTCTCTCATATCTCTCATATCTCTCATCTCTCTCATATCTCTCATATCTCTCATCTCTCTCATATCTCTCATATCTCTCATATCTCTCATCTCTCTCATATCTCTCATATCTCTCATCTCTCTCATATCTCTCATATCTCTCATCTCTCTCATATCTCTCATATCTCTCATCTCTCTCATATCTCTCATATCTCTCATCTCTCTCATATCTCTCATATCTCTCATCTCTCTCATATCTCTCATATCTCTCATCTCTCTCATATCTCTCATATCTCTCATCTCTCTCATATCTCTCATATCTCTCATCTCTCTCATATCTCTCATATCTCTCATATCTCTCATCTCTCTCATATCTCTCATATCTCTCATCTCTCTCATATCTCTCATATCTCTCATCTCTCTCATATCTCTCATATCTCTCATCTCTCTCATATCTCTCATATCTCTCATCTCTCTCATATCTCTCATATCTCTCATCTCTCTCATATCTCTCATATCTCTCATCTCTCTCATATCTCTCATATCTCTCATCTCTCTCATATCTCTCATATCTCTCATCTCTCTCATATCTCTCATATCTCTCATATCTCTCATCTCTCTCATATCTCTCATATCTCTCATCTCTCTCATATCTCTCATATCTCTCATCTCTCTCATATCTCTCATATCTCTCATCTCTCTCATATCTCTCATATCTCTCATCTCTCTCATATCTCTCATATCTCTCATCTCTCTCATATCTCTCATATCTCTCATCTCTCTCATATCTCTCATATCTCTCATCTCTCTCATATCTCTCATATCTCTCATCTCTCTCATATCTCTCATATCTCTCATATCTCTCATCTCTCTCATATCTCTCATATCTCTCATCTCTCTCATATCTCTCATATCTCTCATCTCTCTCATATCTCTCATATCTCTCATCTCTCTCATATCTCTCATATCTCTCATCTCTCTCATATCTCTCATATCTCTCATCTCTCTCATATCTCTCATATCTCTCATCTCTCTCATATCTCTCATATCTCTCATCTCTCTCATATCTCTCATATCTCTCATCTCTCTCATATCTCTCATATCTCTCATATCTCTCATCTCTCTCATATCTCTCATATCTCTCATCTCTCTCATATCTCTCATATCTCTCATCTCTCTCATATCTCTCATATCTCTCATCTCTCTCATATCTCTCATATCTCTCATCTCTCTCATATCTCTCATATCTCTCATCTCTCTCATATCTCTCATATCTCTCATCTCTCTCATATCTCTCATATCTCTCATCTCTCTCATATCTCTCATATCTCTCATCTCTCTCATATCTCTCATATCTCTCATATCTCTCATCTCTCTCATATCTCTCATATCTCTCATCTCTCTCATATCTCTCATATCTCTCATCTCTCTCATATCTCTCATATCTCTCATCTCTCTCATATCTCTCATATCTCTCATCTCTCTCATATCTCTCATATCTCTCATCTCTCTCATATCTCTCATATCTCTCATCTCTCTCATATCTCTCATATCTCTCATCTCTCTCATATCTCTCATATCTCTCATCTCTCTCATATCTCTCATATCTCTCATATCTCTCATCTCTCTCATATCTCTCATATCTCTCATCTCTCTCATATCTCTCATATCTCTCATCTCTCTCATATCTCTCATATCTCTCATCTCTCTCATATCTCTCATATCTCTCATCTCTCTCATATCTCTCATATCTCTCATCTCTCTCATATCTCTCATATCTCTCATCTCTCTCATATCTCTCATATCTCTCATCTCTCTCATATCTCTCATATCTCTCATCTCTCTCATATCTCTCATATCTCTCATATCTCTCATCTCTCTCATATCTCTCATATCTCTCATCTCTCTCATATCTCTCATATCTCTCATCTCTCTCATATCTCTCATATCTCTCATCTCTCTCATATCTCTCATATCTCTCATCTCTCTCATATCTCTCATATCTCTCATCTCTCTCATATCTCTCATATCTCTCATCTCTCTCATATCTCTCATATCTCTCATCTCTCTCATATCTCTCATATCTCTCATCTCTCTCATATCTCTCATATCTCTCATATCTCTCATCTCTCTCATATCTCTCATATCTCTCATCTCTCTCATATCTCTCATATCTCTCATCTCTCTCATATCTCTCATATCTCTCATCTCTCTCATATCTCTCATATCTCTCATCTCTCTCATATCTCTCATATCTCTCATCTCTCTCATATCTCTCATATCTCTCATCTCTCTCATATCTCTCATATCTCTCATCTCTCTCATATCTCTCATATCTCTCATCTCTCTCATATCTCTCATATCTCTCATATCTCTCATCTCTCTCATATCTCTCATATCTCTCATCTCTCTCATATCTCTCATATCTCTCATCTCTCTCATATCTCTCATATCTCTCATCTCTCTCATATCTCTCATATCTCTCATCTCTCTCATATCTCTCATATCTCTCATCTCTCTCATATCTCTCATATCTCTCATCTCTCTCATATCTCTCATATCTCTCATCTCTCTCATATCTCTCATATCTCTCATCTCTCTCATATCTCTCATATCTCTCATATCTCTCATCTCTCTCATATCTCTCATATCTCTCATCTCTCTCATATCTCTCATATCTCTCATCTCTCTCATATCTCTCATATCTCTCATCTCTCTCATATCTCTCATATCTCTCATCTCTCTCATATCTCTCATATCTCTCATCTCTCTCATATCTCTCATATCTCTCATCTCTCTCATATCTCTCATATCTCTCATCTCTCTCATATCTCTCATATCTCTCATCTCTCTCATATCTCTCATATCTCTCATATCTCTCATCTCTCTCATATCTCTCATATCTCTCATCTCTCTCATATCTCTCATATCTCTCATCTCTCTCATATCTCTCATATCTCTCATCTCTCTCATATCTCTCATATCTCTCATCTCTCTCATATCTCTCATATCTCTCATCTCTCTCATATCTCTCATATCTCTCATCTCTCTCATATCTCTCATATCTCTCATCTCTCTCATATCTCTCATATCTCTCATATCTCTCATATCTCTCATATCTCTCATATCTCTCATATCTCTCATATCTCTCATATCTCTCATATCTCTCATATCTCTCATATCTCTCATCTATCTCATATCTCTCATCTATCTCATGTCTGTCTGTCTGTCTGTCTCTTATTATTATTTGTACAGCCTCCACGTCTGCCCCTTTAAATGTCCAGCCTCCATTGTCTGCCCGTTATGTCCAGCCTTCACTCAGTTACTTACCATTGACGTCTTCTCCCTTCCTCCGCGGTGCGACCTCTCTCTGTCTGCCAGCGGTCACATGGTGCGGAAGTGGTAATACAGGGCTCCTACGGAAGCCCTGTAGAACCAAATCTATTTCTAGAATGGCAGTGATTGCATAGGTCCGGTCACTGCCATTCACAGTAACAGATTTGGTCCTACAGGGCTCCCGTTGCAACAAATGTCTCCTAATTAGATAGACAGTTACTGCAGAAGCTAGTGGGTGAAACCGAACTTTAATACTATACATGACATGTATGTTGGTAGTGAAACATGGATTGTCAGCAGAGGAGTGCTTTGACTGTGCCAATCCCACATTTCTTGCAGGGTCAGCGAGGGCTCCCTCTTTTTTTTGCTTTTTTGTTTTGTGAGCTAGGGACAGATTTTACAGCAATACCAGCTCTGTATATTGTACTGCCTACTCACACGCATTTCTTGCGGCTTGGTGGCGTCCCACTGCTTGTAACTCCGGTGCACCCGTGGACTCCTTGTATTTATTGTGGTCATATATGACAATTATCATTGTAAAAATTCTTGCCACTACTTTTCCTTCATATGGTTACCAATTTATTGGCGATATTGACGCTATTGTGCTATCTAATATTCGCATGGCTTTTTTATTATTATTGTTTCACTGATTTAAAGTGTAATTATTAAAAGTTAATTTTTAAGGGGGAGTGCACTTATAACTAAGGCGCTTTTTGTGGTAACCTCACTTGAAACTCAACTGTGTTTCTAAATTATTCATGGCCATATTGTAGCACCCTCCTTTTTTACTATGACATGAAGTGATACATTTGTATTCTCCACTCTAATAATTATCGATATCTTCTCTTATAATTGTTTGAGAATATTCATTCAGTCATTTTACTTTTCTTTTTTTTCTTGCAAATTAATAATATATAAATAAAGTTCCATAAATCTAACTTTATAAGCTATCCCTAACTATATAAGCTATAAAGGGTGTTTTTATTCTAATCAAAATGGTAGCCATCACATGGCTTTTATTGATATGTTAAACTCACCTGGGCTATGACATCATCATTAGTACTACCCACAACTACAAAGTGTTTGTGTCTTTCCAGGGAGAGACAAACTTGTACACACACAGACACACATTCAGACACAAACACACAAATACATATACAAGAAATGCATTTCATTAAAAATCATGCAATAGATTGTAATTGGTCAATAATTTTTATCCACATTAAGAATGTAATATCAACACTTTTTTACCACCAAATATGACTTCTAATGGACCAAAATAGTTTCTGCTTCATCAATATATTTACATATATATATACTTCACCCCATAATATATAGCTCCCTATATTCTCCCTTTATCTCTCTCAAACACACACACACACACACACACACACACACACACACACACTGGACCCCATTTACACACAGTGAACATAGAAACACAGAAAGTGAAAGCAGAGAAGAACCACATGGCCCATTCAGTCTGCCCAGTTATTTATTTAAAACTATACTGACCCTAGACCCTATTTACACTCAATTTCATTTGAGATTTAGGATATCCTTATATTTATCTATCACTCTTTCAGTGAAGTAATTTTTCCATACATTTCCTCTGAATCTACCACCCTCCTGCTTATATTCATGCCCTTGTGTTCTATTACACCTCTTCTTTTGAATAATGCCACCCACCTTTAGCCGGCACAACTATTGGCATATTTGAAAGCTGCTATCATGTCCCCCCTCTCCCTTCTCTGCTCCAAGCTATACATGTTTAGTTCCTCTAGCCTTTCTTGGTATGTTTTGTGACACAGGCCATGTACCATTGTAGCAGCAGCTGTGAGGGGGAGCTGCTTCACAGCAGCCATTTTGGGGACTTTAAGGGGTGTCTCCTAGGTAAGTTTGGCTCTCAGTTTATAAACATATATATGTGACCCAACATTGGGACTCTCATTGTTAGGACCACCATATACAGAAAGGCCTTTATGGTGGCTGGTGGCTTATCGAATATTTACACAAATATGGTAACGAACATTTCTGTGTGTATTTTATAGATAGAACAATATAGTTTGTTACTGGTTTATGGCAGTGTGTTGGGGCTTTTTTTCCCCTTTGTTTCTGTGGCTAGCAGAATAACCCCTGCCTTTCATGCACCTGTTCACATTTACCTATAAATTGATTGAACAACTTCCATTCTGTGTTTACACGTACCATTGTTGTTCTTCTTTGCACAGTCTCTAATGTATTTATGTCTTTCTGGAGATATGGCCTCCAGAACTGAACACAGTATTTTAGCTGACCAATGATCTATAAAGGGGCATCACTACTTCTCTCTTTATGCTACTAATTTCCTTTTCCTTTTTATTGCTTTGTTACATTGCTTGGCTACCTTAAAGTTGCATGAAATAATGACTCCTAGTTCCCTTTCCTCCTCAGTAGTTTCTAATGCAGAGCCATTAATAATATATTGATCTTTTGGGGTGCATGATTTTGCATTTTTTGGCATTAAAACTACAGTTGCCACACATACTTCTCCATTTCTCCAGTCTACCTAGATCATCCCTCATTTTGTGTACTCCTCCTGGCACGTCTACCCCATTACATATCTTAGTGTCATCTGCAAAAAGGCATATTTTTGATACCACAGGCAATATCACCTCTAAAGATATTAAATAGCATTGGTCCAAGTACAGAACCCTGGGGTACTCCACTGGTTACCTTACCATCCATTTACTACAACCCTCTGTTGTCTATCCTTGTAACCAAGATTGTATCCATGCAACTATCTTTAAATCCAATCCCCAAGTTTCCAGCTTATTTAACAGTCTGCGATGTGGCACAGTGTCAAAAGCCTTACTAAAATCTAGATAAGCTATGTCTACAGCTCCCCCTTTATCTAATACTTTACTGACAAAAAATTCAATAAGTTTTTTTTTTTTTACATGATCTTCCCCCAGTTTTTTTTTTTATACATACTTTGAGTTTTACTTTGTCCAAGTAGGACCAACATAACATTACAATTAGTTGTTAGTTTGACGCTTCTTCCCTACTTCCACTTTTATGCAGAGGGACGACTTGCTATTTGCCAGTCCTCTGGAATCACACCAGTTATTAGTGACTGGTTGAATAATTCAGTTAATGGTTTTGCCAGCACTCCTCTAAGCTTTTTTAGTATCCTCAGATGTATCCCTTCTGGTCCCATTGATTTGTCCACTTCCAGCTTTGAAAGTTCTTTTAATAGCTGCTACTCAGTGACAGTAGTAGTAATTGCCCCCCATTGTATTAATAGCCTTCTAATTTAAAAGTGGTCCCTCTCTTTTTTTTTTTTTTTATGTGAATATTGAACAGAAATACTTGTTAAGAGAATCTGCCATAGCCCTCAACAGGACTCTCACTCTCCATTATGAGTCTTACTATGCCCTCTTTAATTTTTCACCTTTCAATTATATACCTAATAAAACCTATTGTCCCCTTTTCATACCAAGTGGGTCAGTTTTTCCTCAGTTTGTGCCTTTGCTGCCCTGATAACCTTTTCAGCCTCCTTCTGCTTTGCAATATACTTGTCCCATTCATAATTTTTTTGAGTTTGCTTATAATTCCGAAAGGCCATCTTTTTTGCTTTCACTATACTTGCTACCTCTTTTGTAAACCACATTGGCTTTCTTTTTCTGGGGTTTTTCCTAACCTTTCTTATACAAAGGTCTGTTGCTGTTAATAATGCATTTTTTAAATTCCCCCACTGTTGCTGTACTCCTTTAATGTTCTTCCACTCTGCCAAACAATCACTTACACATTTCCCCATTTCCACAAAATCAAAAGTCTAGCACCCTTGTCTTTGTGTGTCACTTGTCTCTCTGTCATTATACTAAGCACATTGCTTGATGGTCACAGGATTCTAGGTTCTCATCCACACTTACTTCTGAGATTCTGTCACCATTTGTAAGTACTAAATCTAGGATGACATATATGCGAGTGGGATCTTTCACTATTTGCTTAAGGGGCACTCCCTGTAATGAATTTAAAATTTCCCTTCTAGTTGAGCTTGAAGACTTACCCCAGTTTACATCAGGTTGATTAAAATCTCCCATGATTATTACCTCCCTTTTAATGCCATTTTAGCAATGTCTTGCAATAGGACATTGTCCATTTGATCATCTTGCCCTGGTGGCCTATATATCACTCCAGTATGAAGAATAGCCTCCTGGGTTTCTATGGTTATCCAAAGTGCCTTACTTTTTTCTCCTATACTCCCTATTAAGGTTGTAATTTAACCCTTCCTTCACAAACATTAATACACCTCCTCCAATTTTTCCTACTCTATCCTTCCTAAATAAATTATAATCCAGTATAGCTAGGTCCCAGTCATGATTTTCATTGCACCATGATTCCGTGATTCCCACTATTTCCATATTATCCCTTGACTTTATTGCAATTAGTTCAGGGATTTTATTTCCTATGTTCCTAGCATTTGCACACATTACTCTGAGAGGTTGCATTATGAATCTCCCATTCTTCAGTTTATTATTATTGCTAGATATGTTTATATTGCTTTTTCTGTTCTCTTTTACCTTAGTTGCTGTGGCTATGCTATGCTCTTTCATTATTGACTAGCCACACAACACTTTTGGGTTGGGGGTGCAGCTATTTTTATTATTTGTATCACTACCCGCCTCTCCTAGTTTAAATGATTTCTAATAAAGCGTTCAAGCTGCTCACTTAAAATATTTGTTCCCACAGAAGATGGGTGTAAGCCATCCGTTTTATACAAGTTTCTGTTTTGCCAGATGGCATGGCTATGTTTAAAGAACCCAAATCCTTCTTCATGACACCACTTACTAAGCCATAGATTGAAATCACTAATGCGCATCATTCTACCTTCTTCAAATCTGCGTACTGGCAGCACTTTAGAAACATTAACAGTATTTACCACCTACTTAAGAGCAGTTCCCAAGTTTCTAAATTCATCTTTAACAGACACAACTAAAGCATTCGCCAAGTCTTTTGTCCCAAGTTGGATAATGACATCAACCTCCCTTTCCTCCTCTCCTGGCAGCATAGGACCCCTGGGTTTTCCCTTGGGTGGCAGCTAGGACAGGAAGACAAAGAAGACACTCCCCTTGTGTATAAATGCGCATCCTTCTCCAGCAGACCATGTCTTTTTTTTATTCCTGTATGTGCGAGCTAGGCAGAAGTAGTGTTTGTTATTTTCTCTAAGTGTACAGCTTAAGTGTTGCAGCCAGGGGCGTAGCTAAAGGTTCATGGACCCAGGTGCAAAAGGTCAGCTTGGGCCCCCCCCCCAACCTACAACAAAAATAAAATTTCAATCTGTTTACTCCATAACGTACATAATGGTAATAATAGGACTTAATAATACTTAATAATTAATAATACTGTCAGTACCATACTGATCTCCAAAAACATAAAATGGCATCTCGCGAGATCTGACGCCAGAGTACCGAGCCAGACTTGCTCGGTACTTGGATTTTATGGGTGGGTTTGGTTTTATGAAAACCGAACCCACTTATCTATAAGGTGGGAAGGGTAGTGGAGTGCAGCACACCTCAAACAGCCTGTATGATCAGGTCCACTGAAGACAGGCAAGTGACAGGCAGGTGCGCTGCCAGGTGACAGCTTCTGGTGTGCGCGCTCTGATTCACACTGTGGTGGGTGGGACGGCACACTGCGGTGGGCGGCACACTGCTGGCTGTACTCAGAATGAGTGTAGCACTATTGGTGAGGGGGGGGGGGGGGGGGGGCCTGTGCTGGGCCCAGGGCCGGTGCTAGGGTGTTCGGCGCCTCCCTACAAACTTTAAATTTGTGCCTACATGTTTAACAATTTGTCATTATAGTTTCTAGAGTATAGTATCCATGTAAGCATCATAAAACACAATCTTGTAAACACGATAAAAGAAAGCAAATCATAGCTGTTACTATACAATACAGGCAGCATTCTCCACTATACAAATCCCATTTCATCCTAAAAACTGCAACACAATACAGATTATATATCTTAGGGACACATAACTTACAGACATTATCCTAGTGACCGCTATACCATACATATCACCTTACAATACAGACTGCATCCTTCTGACCACTGTACAATAAATTCAACATTCTTGTAACCTGAATGCAGTAAAAAAAATGCACAAAATGCAATGCAGTCACAAAATAGAAAACATTTGTAACAATAATACAATAGAAGCATAGCCTTTTAAGCGCTAAGTTACCCAGTTTGTGTGTGTGTGTGTGTATAGTGTATATATATATTCATCCAATCTCTCCCCCTTGAATGTACTCCCCCTTATGTGTCTCCAGTCTCCCAATATTCCCATCATATCTCTGCAGCCCCTCACTATCCCCATCATGTATTTGCAGTCCCTCAGTATCCCCATCATGTCTCTGCAGCCCTCAATTTCCCCATCATGTCTCTGCGGCCCTACAATTTGCTCATCATGTCTCTGCAGCCTCTCAATTTCCCCATTATGTCTCTGCAGCACTACAATTTTCCCATCATGGCTCTGCAGCCCCCCTCCCAATATCCCCATCATGTCTCTGAGGCCCCCAGTATTCCCCATCATTTGCCTCTAGCTCCCTTCAATATTCCCCATTATGTGCCTCCAGCTCCCCTCAGCACCCCTCAGTATTCCCCATAACATGCCTCCAGCTCCCTCCATTCTTCCCCATCATATGCCTTCAGCCCCCCTCAGTATTCCCCATCATATGCCTGCAGTTCCCCTCCCTCACCCCCAGTATTCCCCATAATATGCCTCCAGTTCCCCTCCCCCTGAGTATTCCCCATAATATGCCTCCAATTCCCTTCCTTCCCCCCAGAATCCCCATAATATGCCTTCAGTTCCCCTCCTTTCCCCCAGTATTCCCCATAATGTACCCCCAGCCTCTCCTCTTTACTTACCTGTTTCCTTCCTGCTCCGTGGCGCTGTGTCTGCAGACAGGAAGTGCTCATAAAAGGGGTTCCTGTAGGAGCTGCAGCAGCTCCCATATGAGCGCTTCCCATCTGTATAGCGGGGAGAGGGGGAGAATGTCCGGCACCATGCTGGATAGGCGCCGGACATCCAACCCCCCGCTATACAGATTGGCAGCGTTCATACAGGAGACTGTATAAACGCTGCCAATCTGTAAGCGTGGTGCGGGGGTATGTCCGGCGCCTATCCAGCATGGCGCCGGATGCACCGCATCCCCTCGCGGAGCGGGTCGCATTGGCCCTGATGCAAAGAATACAGTTAACTCAGGGTTGCCGACTCTCCCGGAATATCCGGGAGACTCCCGGAATTTGGGTCGTTCTCCCGTGGGAGTAGGCAAACCTTCCGGAAGCCCCGACAGATCAAAATGATATATGAGCCCTTCCTCTCACCCGCGCTATGTTTGATTTAGTGCGGTTGATTGGCCGGGGTCGGGGC
>WWET01000089.1:669556-688931 GCA_011038615.1 Limnodynastes dumerilii | reverse complement strand
TTTCTTATATATAGTGCTTCTTTGTTCCTTGTCAACAAACTTCCCATTAAAATTTTCAAACAAAAGTTTATTTTAATAGTTCCACAGAGAGATGTTCCAGTAAGTGCCCACTGCCTACAACAGCACCTATCTCAAATTCTGCCACCCTGCTTCCTCTCTGGGTATTATGATTGATGATACAGCAGTGTTTAGAAACCATGTCTAGGTCCTGAAATGTTCCATACTGTATAACTATTTTTATTTTATTTTGTTATGTTCATACTGATTCTGATTATGTACCTGGTAAGGTGCTGTGAAGCCCTTGTGTCGCCTTATGAGACAGGAACAAAAAGCTATCAAGGAGCATATAAATTATACGGCAATGCTATATCATCATCATCATCACAGCTAAATAACAGTGCACTTCCAAGAACACCTACACTAAGGGAAGCTTGGTGCTTTTTGCCAATAAATCAATGCTCTGGGTGGGCTGTTTGTACTGTATTGTACTGTACTGTAATTTGAAGACTATTGGCCTATCAAATATCAAGGACTACATTTCCACTAGTCATAAAGGGAATTGCATGTTGGAATCCAACTTTAATACAACAATAACAAAGCCTTACATTTATAACACAGAAATGATGTTAAAATATAAACTCAACATTCAATGCTCAAATATAATTTGTTGCTTAAGCAAAACATTTTTTATTGTTTATAAATATGTTTATACCAAAACAGTATTACTAGCCTCTACCATGCTAAACCTAAATAAAAATGTCATACTTCAAGGTAATAAATAGAAAAGTTATTTGCATTTCATAAAAATTTTACTGGTAATAAGTCACAAATCTTGTATCAAGTTTGTATGTTGATAATGTTCATAGTTGCCTAAATAAACTTCTCATAACTAGAAATGCATATTTCGCAATCATTTTGTAACGATGGCAACTGGAAAAAGCTATTCAATATAAGCTAATTTACAAGATTTAAAACATTATTCATCAGTTCACTTGAAATCAATGGGACTGTTAAGGTTTCCTTGATATTAAAGTAAAGTTGTTTCAGTAATCATTAGACAGTACTTAATTGTTTCTTAAAAATGATATAGCTACTGCATCTGAGTCCCCCATAAACCTACGCAGTTAGGATACCCATGAACAAGTGACAGATGAAATGTGTGACTCTAAGGCACCACTGTTCCTCTATTTTTAGACACTTCATTCATTTCTCCTGGTCCCAGTTAATCTCACTCCAATATTTTGTATGCTTATTTTAGACACTATCACCCTTTTGATGACTACTTATATAGCATTTTAGCAATACATTAGGAATTAATAGGTTATAAACAAGTGTTAGGAAGAGCCATCTTGGAAACGGAGAAGTAATTCTATGGTTTGTGTTTAAAATTTTTATATGTGAACAAAGCATAAAGCGATTATCATGCAATGCATAACGTTGGATGCTTTTCTTTTAGTTTCATATTTTGATTTAGATACCAGGTGCCACCTGCAGCATCCATTGAACTTATGGGCTGCAAACATATATATAATTATATAACTATAACTAAATATCAAACAGGATTATTTTAGATCTGTAGCTGACCTTGCATAAAGATGTACAGAGAATTATTATCCATTAGCAGCATACAACCATTTCTTTGTATGTTGACCCATCAGATGAAAAACAGGACAATACTGCCTACTATAGCACAGTATTAGTACTATAGTACTAAACCACTGTTGTGTACATATTTTAGGGTCCACAAATGCTTGCTACTGAAGAATTGGAGCACCATGAAAACAGCACTTTTTATTTATTAATAATGTTTTGGTTTTATAGTTAACATAAAAATCTCCACGCATTCAAGAGTTTTCCCAACACTGGTCTTTCTCTATACAGCATTGCTACCTCTATTCCCTACATGACAGCATCCTGATAGCTACAGCATCTTCCGAAAAGTAAGGCTCTTGCTCCAGTCATCGTCTTTGGAGAAAAACTCAGTTTAATGAAGAAAACTAGGTATAGTCTGATAGGTGTATATTCTTTGATATAATATAAGCAAGGATAGTTACACTTTGAGACTATTTTGATTCCTATTTTATGTAGCGTATTTTATCATAAGCAACATATTTAACATCACCCATTGGGCCGTATCCAGAACTACGGCCGTCTTCCATGGACGGCCGTAATTCACTGAACAGTAGCTACTGCGCATGCGCAGTAGCTATTGTACGTGATCTGCGTATCGTTTCGATACGTAGATTGCGTATATGTGGTCTCATACAATACAGACTGCATCCTTCCGACCACTGTACAATAAATTCAACAATCTTGTAGCTACAATGAAGTTAAAAATGGCCTCAAAAACAGAAAATATTTGTAACCATAATACACAGCTTTGTAAGCACTTAGTTATCCAGTTTGTGTGTGTACAGTGTATATAATCATCTAATCTCTCCCCCTTATGTGTCTCAAGTCTCCCAATATTCCCCATCATGTCTCTGCAGCCCCTCAGTAACCCCATCATGTCTCTGCTGCCCCTCAGTGTCCCCATCATGTGTCTCAAGCCTCCCCCCCTGTATCCCCATCTTGTTTTCCAGCCGGCCCCAGTATCCCCATCATGTCCCTGAAGCCCTCCCCCCAGTATCCCCACCATGTGTTTCAAGTCTCCCAGTAGCCCCACCATGGGCCGTATAAAAGACCGTCTAAAAGACCGCATATACGCAATCTACGTATCGAAACGATACGCAGATTACGTACAATAGCTACTGCGCATGCGCAGTAGCTACTGTTCAGTGAATTACGGCCGTCCATGGAAGACGGCCGTAGTTCCGGATACGGCCCATTGTCTCAGTCCTCTTCACTCCTCACAGAAGCGCCCATGCTATAGCTGAGTCCTGTATCTTTCTTATTGCATCTATCTATCCCTGCCGGCTCTGGTGGAGCCGTCAACAGTACTCGCCCAGCACAGGCAGCTCCCACCTGCGCTCAGCCCTCAATGTGAGAGAAGGACACCAACTTTTTTTGCACAATAAATTTAAAGTTCACATGGGGAGAGGGGGCAAATACTCTGGTCTAAACAACCGTTTATGGTAAAGCTGTATAATAACTGTGTACCGTAAGTGAGACCAAAATATTCTCCTGTATGCAAAAAATTTAATTAATTTTAAATATGATTTTGCCTACTTGTAACTTTCAACCTCTGATTTTCTCAACCTCTGCCCAGTTGTAACTTTAACCTCTGATTTTCAATCTCTAGATCTGGTCCAATAACACTGTTGATCTCATACTTAAAGAGGCGTATTTAGGGATTGAGGAGGGACTGTCCAGAATTCAAATTTAATAGGTGTCACTGGCCAATTTGGAGTTAAGCTTAATTTGTCACAGCTATTACACCTCCAAATTGTCCTTCATTGGCAGTTTGCAGGTCCCACCAAAAAAAATAAATAAAAAAAGACTTATGTAGAAACTAGAACGTTCAACTGTAGACACATTTTGGTACAAATCTGCTGGCCACTGTCAGAAAGATGAGGATCTTTCACATGGTAACTAGCCACAATACATAGAAAAGTAAAATCAAAGTACTGTACTAGCAGTCAGAGTTCAGACTTAAATGCCATTAAAAAATAACCGATAAACTTAATTGAACTGTAATGTTACAGTCACAGTCCAACAAGTATATTTCCATACAATATAAATCCATGCATCTATACATTGCAGCTGCCATATGTCCTGTGTCCCTGAAAATGATGACCAGCTGCCAAAAAAGTTTTTTCGTCTAACCAATCAAAAATATTCTTAGTTATTCTTACATGTTAATATTTATTCAGGATTATTTTTATGTAGACATGGTATAATTATGTAACTATTGACTTCATACAGCGCTGTGGATACCGGGTGGTGCCTTATAAATAAACATTAATAATAATAACAATAATAATAATAGTCACATTAGGTACATTCTCTCTTAACGAGTATCTCAGTGCTCCTTTGCCCACTGGAACAATAATGAGAGTGATGTGTTCAGATGAAACCTTTCAGAAGAAACTACCTTTGAAATACACATACACTTTACTTTGTAACAGCTGCAGTCCATTAATTTCATATTTAATCATTTCCATTTTGTATTTTGGTTAATTATTAATGCATGTATCATGCATACATATCTAAATGTGTAATCTAATAATCTCTCTTCCCATGCAAGAATATTGAAGTGCTTCATTCTTAATTTTGTTTAAAAAAAACGAGCATTAAACATGTCATTTTCCTAAACTACATACTGTAGGAACTTGTTCACAATTAAATTTTTGCCATAAATAGTTTGCGTTTTTTTTTTTATTTGCTTGTATCCCCACTCAGACTAGGCTAAAGGAATTTATTTGGCTACTTGGAGGCCTGGTATATTGATGTATATATTTGCAATGCCTTCCTTTCGTGAATATAATAAAAGGTCACCCTGTCTCACACAACAAAAACACTGCAGTCTCCCTGACAACCCTAACATTATCAAAACTCTGCCTAGTCCCAGCTATTGCATACTTAATATGCAGTACAGATGTGTTTGTAAAACACATTTTAATGCGCAATTTTGTCCTTGAATAGTTTTTACCCACAGCTATGAAACAGCCAGGACACTTGGGATCTCAAATTCAACCTGTCCAATTTTATGATGCAATACAATTTTCATTCAATATATTAGTCTGCTTTCCACACCAGAAGCTTTAGAAATTAAGTTGGTATTACTAAGAATTATAGTTTAGCTGGCAATGTTCAGTCACAGAGTGGTTGCTGCCAGAATAATATGGAGATACTTAAACACATTCTCTTTATAATATTCTTTATTATACAGTAGCTAGACAAAATCGATGGTTTTAGGTTGACATGTGGTTGTTTATGAGAGGATGGGATTCCATTATGGAAACAGATTGTAAATGGCTGCCATTTGGATTGTATGCAATTGTGTAGCCATTAGGCAATTATACTAGTGACAGAAGTTTTCTAAAATGGGCACTGGAGCTGCATGTGATAATCATGAGGATTTAGGATATTTGGTTGGACAGGAGTCACATATAAATAGTAGCAACGGACATGAAATGCAGCCTCATAAGTAGTAGTGTAACTGAATGGTATATGGGGGACATGTAGCAGAAATATTACAGTGGGGAAGACCTATTAGCTGTTTGAATAATAATTTACAGAATGCCATGTTATGCATTTGATAACATTTAATACATGGATCTCAATATTAAAAAGTAAAGTATATGGGGTTTCTGTTTATGCAGTAAATTTCATTATACATAAACCACCAGTACTCTGAGAACATGCTCTGAGAAGAATAGAGCAAGACCCCCTTCATAGACAGACATGACATTTGTCAAGGTGCATTTTCAGAGGATGGCTCCAGTTAGCTCTGCTGATTGCAGAGCACATATAAATTGAACTTCATAAGTTTGCCCTCTCCCGAAATGATACTATAGAAGAGTAACAGTGCAATGGTATTATTTTAACCCAGTTTGCATTGTCTATTCTTTGAGACAAAGTACATATAAATGATGCCAAAAGTTGTATATATGTTTACAAAATACATACACAGAAAAAAAATTAACACTCATTATATCTTCCATCTTACCTATATCTACTCACCACAGATATACATTTACATTTTATACTTTACGTTTGGTTCTAAACTTTGAAGTTAGAAATGATCAGAAACAATTATTGTTTCTATTAAGGAACTTCCTGTTGTAGCAGAGAAACACATATAAAACTTACCAATTGAACAAATCTTCTGAAAGCTGAGACCAATATAAAAAGCTTGGAAGCCTGCATATGGCAAAGAGGACAATCAATAGTAGAAGCCATTGAAAGAGAGTTGGGTGATATAATGGAAACAGACTTAGTAGGCCGATGATTTACAGTCTTTGTCTGAATTACCTCTGAGTCGTGTAATGTTCACAGCACCATCTGAGGTGGGATTACCCAGAGGTATCAATAGTTCCAGCAGTGAAGGTGGTTTATATTAACAACACAACAGGATTCCAATACTCAGATGCTCAGGAGCCTTCCCAGGCAGGTTTTCAATGTACAAATCACATATCCCATAGTTAAAAAAAAAAAGCGACATTTAAAGCCATCACAATGTACAAAGTGAATGGTTACTGAGAGATTTATTAATTATTTATATGTGACTCCAAGAAGCCAAACCTTTACTGTAATTTCCTTTATATGCCTTTAATATAGTTATAATATCTTGACAGTGTAAGCAAATGTAGTTAATGCTAAATATAATTCCAGCAACTTTACATTAAATTATGTTCAGTGTTTCTTTAGTTCTGAAATAGACCAATTACTAATTAATATTTGTATCTGTGCAGCAACCCATAGTAATAAGTTATAAGCTCAAACCTATATAAAAGCAAGTGTCTGGTTGCTTGTAGTTCCCTAGTAACTAATCCCATTTAAATTACGGTGTAATATATTCTTGGATAAAGAATAGTGAGGTTTGCGTTTGCCACTGTAGAATTGGGAGTCAGATATTAGATTGGAATATCTACTGATAAAAATAATCAATCTACGATAATCCTATTAGTAAAAGAAAATACATGACATGCTAACCTTATGATCTAGTTTCTAGCCACTTAAATAATGAGATGATTCACCTGCAAATGGTGCCTGGGCATCTGATGCTGGATTCCTGCAACGACTGTGTTGCTTTTCAGCACATAATTGTCCCCATTAAAAATCTTACCATATTTCAGGGACCTACCAACTACATTTTTGAAAGCATCATTTTACATTAAGCTCTCTTGGTAAAACAATTACTAATATACTAAAATTCGCTTGAATATAGGTAGAAGAAACACTGCAATAAATTTCCTTTCCAAAAATCTGGAAAAGATTGTATTCTAATTATCACAAAGAGGGAATTCAAACTGGCAGTAACATGATTGTGTGCTGCCCTGAAGCAATGGACACGGTGCCAGAGTGCATGTGAAGCAACATTGCTGTGCTAGGTTATCATGCAGAGTGCAGTGTGCTTCCTAGACAACATGCCAGAAGTTTGCTATTGTCTCAAGAAATCACTTGATATATCAGCATGCAGTTTCCCCTGATGCAGTGTGTGAAACATAAAAAAAAAAACAATGAAAAACATTTTGCTATTGCCTAAATTGTAATGATAAATACAGACTGAGGAATAGAACATACTGATTATTTTGTGTTTTTATTGACTAAATAATAGCTTTCATGGATGGTCTCTAATTAGGAAATACAAAGGGCCTGATCCAGACCTAGTTAAGTGCTTGAACTTAGTTACTGCTGGGCTAAACCATGTTGATTTCAGGGGAAAGTTAATGGTATTCTTTGCATGCAGGAATATATCTTTGAATTGCTTACTGCACACAGATACTGACCAGCTTTACTATCACACTGTTATTTAGACTTGGGATAGGAAACATCACCTCTCAACTCTAATACTGTTTGCAACAGATGAAATATGACTCCCCTGCAATCAACATGGTTTAGCCCAGGAGTAACTAAGTTCAAGCACTTAACTAGGTCTGGATCAGGCCCCAAGTGTGTATTCAAATATTTATCTATCTCTCATTGTGCCTATTCAAAGAATGTGTGACGGAGCCTCAGACATATAAGAGTTAGCACACAGTGTGATTACACAGCGGTGTGACTCACTGTTAAATAAAAGTCTTAAAACAAGACATATACTGACTGTATGTCCTATAGAAAAAGGTGCTCAAGATGCAGTTTAAGAGGTTGACCAATTAAATTAATTTAAGAGTTCAGACTGTTCTGATATATTAAATGTAATTAACATTTTAACTTTAATAAAGATATGGCAAAATATTTTTAATATTTATCCTAAAACTACTTCGGGACTGATCTTGAAATTAATCCACGCTTTACCTTTTAAAATGGTTCGTATCCATGTGTGTATAGTCTATTTAACTTAGTTTAATTAAACAAAGCCTCACATACCCTTTCCTAATGCATAAATGCTCATATGTAACGGTATTTCTTACTAATAATACATACAAAGATCATACATTGCAACAGTCACAATGTAACGGATTTGAGAGCTTTTTTTGTGGCACAGTAGGTATGTAAGGTATGTCCACATGATAAAAGCAGCTTGGACAGGTTCTGTACCCACCTGGCACTAGTATGACTGTAACTTAGATACGCCGATTAGTGGGATGTCCAAACAAAGCAGTAACTATTTTAGTTATACACAGCATTTTACATTTATATATTACTGTAGCCTTTAATATCCTTAATGTAAGACCACATAGAGAGTTGTCTGCTTGACGATGCCCTTGAATTTAATTTCTCAAAAGCTTACACTGTTCCTTAGCGCCACAATGGTTTTCTAGGATTTAAGGGCTTTTAAGGACTGAAAGATAGTACAAATGTTTCTTAAATGTAGAAGTTCATTTTAAGATCTTTCGTGATTATTCTGTTTGTTGGTTTGTGACTCCGGGCAGACATCTTTTTCATTGCAGCTCCCTCCATACATGTTTATAAAGCCGGTCAGGTTGAGATGAGGGTAAGATATAACACAACATGCTTTTCTCTGTTTGACATTTTTAAGATTCACTGCAACATCTACAATTAAGGAGGACCTAGCATTAGTGAGTTGTTTATAACTTTGTTTGCTTGTCTTAATTTTTTCCATTCATGATTTATTTTGCCAAGCTACCCTGCCAGATGCAGCCTCACCAGAATTAGCAAAGCTCTATGCAAATACTGTGTAAGCCAGCAGTGTATAAAGGACATACACCACTGGCATTTTTTAGAAGCATTGCTGTCTGCTGATTAAAGAAACACTTCGGGGGTAAAACTGAAATAGACTATAATTTGCTTGAGCATATGATACTCCAAATAGGCATTCCAAAACTGTGGGGCATAGAATCAAAGTGTGCATGCACAAGATTCCTAGTTGTAGTATATAAATGCAAAATACCTGTGCAGCAGTTACATCACGTGCCCACTGAACTCTCTAAACGGACAAGGAGGCATAAACAATGATTTAAAAGGTAAGAGCAGATATCTCAGATGATAAATGAATAAATATTCCTCACATATGAGATAAACATAAAATATAGGCATGGCCCACCTTTTTAGTAACTGTTATACTGGACAGAATGTAAAATTAAACCTCGATTTCACCCACATACCTATGAATTTCTCTAAAATTACTTATGTAAAAACAAAACATACTTTTTTTCAATTTAGTAAAAATTGTTTTGTTTGTAAAAAAAAAAAAGAAAAAAATAGAAAAAGAAAATGGCTTTGTATAAATGAAAAGCACTATCCAGTTAAAGGAAACTATAAGGAAATAATGGACAATCTTCGTGGCTTCACCACTATGGACCGGATCTAAAGATCTGTCTGTCTGGTATCCAGAGAGCATGAGCGGTTATGTGCATCCGTGCAAGCCATTTAGCAGCCACTTCCCTTGCACACACAGACTTCCCACTCTGTTACCCCACCTTAAAATTTGCTACTCATGCACATTTAAAAGTCCAAATCACTATGCAGTATACTGTGCTTCTATTACTAAGCCCCACCCACTGTCAAGCACAAACCAGCCCCTCCCCGATGGAGTGTCACTTGAAAGTCTGGATTAAATGGCTTGTATCCCAGTCGAGTTGCACGGATGCGTGCACATGCTCAGAACACAGAATCAAATTATATACGATCCAATCACACAGAAAATGTTCAGATTTGTTGGATTGTCTGGACTAGTACATTATGACATGTGGAACCATTTTAAATATGTTATAGCTCTGACAATGTATAATTATTTTCTATACAAACGTTAAATAATCACTACAAACATATTGGTGTTCACAGCTCAAAATATAAAATAAAACAAAAAACACGTTATCTACAGTGTTTGAGCTGTAGCTGTCACAAAGCACACAATCAGCAAACCATTCCCACTAATGACACTTAAATAGTATATTGAACAGAAATTCATCTGTTAATATGCAGCAGGGGCCCCAACAAACCTAAATCAAGTGTTGGCATCTTAATCCCCATTTAAAATTTTCCCATGTTAGTCTGATTCTACTCATTAATTACAAGACAACTGGCTAATAATATGTTCAGAATGGCTGGTTTAGAGTAATCTCTCTTGCAAAGAGATATTATTTTATAATCTTTTTTTTAAATGATCACTTTTGTTTGATTACACTGGTAGATAACACTTTAGGTGCCCTGTGGCACAATATTTATTATATTTGGATTATCTATATTCTTTTAATCACTTACAGCTTTAAAGTTATGCTCTCTTTAAGATCCAATGATGCGCTAAGTCACCCATGTATAGAGTGTTTCGTACTTTTATATTGGCCACTCCATCATGCTGGTCCACAGATTTTGGCACCAAGCTACTGTGCAGACCATTTTTGTCTAATAAGGACTGTGGTGGGCTGGGCTGGGGTGGCATCGCTTTTTGGGAGTTTCGGGACGGTCAATGGTGGTTTAGTGAGGTTACATAATCTGCGGCACATACACAGAAAACAGCCACAGATAATGTTGCTCACATACTGAAGTCTGCAGCTGCACTCAGTACAGATTATAAAGGGCTCCTGTGGGAGGGGTATGGGTCTGCGGTTAGAATGACTCCTTTTCAAAAATGGTCATTAACTGGCTCTCAAATCAATTACTCCTACCTCGCCAAGGAGAAGCAATCAATCATCCCCAGGGCAAAGTCACAGTGACAAATGGTAAGTATTTATCTTACCCCAACCCTTATCCTAATCCTTACCCTAACCCTCCCATTACCCTATCCTACTCCTCTGCACAGACTGACCCTAAGACTCCCTTCCCTGCAGCCTGACCCTAAGCATCCTTACCCCGCAGGCTGACCCTAAGACTCCCTTCCCCACAACCTAAACCTAAGACTCCCCTCCCCGCAGCCTAACCCTAAAACTCCCTGTAGGGTCCTCTGTAATACGCACCTGTTCATGGCACATGAATTTTGCTGTTCCAATGATTTGGGGGGAACCAAGAGATCAGACTGCTACTTTTGTCTGATGAATGTTTCAGGCATCAGCTCTAAGTGAAAACACACGGTGACATACCCTAATTTATTGCCTGCCATAAGGCCATTGCCTCTTAGTTAAGAAATGTATGTGCCAAAGCCTCCTAAAAGGCCAAACTTCAAAAAGATGAGCAAGAAATAGATCCTGTAGAGCATGGTGATGATCTGATGATTGTATAAGCCTTGACCCAATCTCTGAGTCTCCCTGCGCAATACATAGAAACTTTGTACGGAATGTAGCCACCTGAGTTTATTGTCCGCATGGAAAGTGTTCCCACTCACAAGGTACACATAGTGGATGGGAATAGGCACTTAAGTTGTATAGTAAGGATGTTACACCCTGGACTGCTATGTCTGGTTTTGCCTCTAAGGGCAGTTCTGGATTGTTTCCTATTGTGGACATTTCTACTACCTGCCCCTGGAGGCTGCTGTTGAACACTCTCTCTGGGACTAATCATGTAATGTGCTAATTTTTCTACACCTGGGCTCCATTTTTATCTATCCCATCATTCCAGTGCAAGGTGTGGGTTATTGTTTCCTGTGCTGCACGTTTGCTGTTTCCATGTGGACTTTGTTTGGACTTCTTGCACATTTCTACTGTGGACTTTATCGGACTCTGTTGACATTAACACCCATCTTGAACACTCTGCTTCTGACATTTGCCTGCTTCCAATGTTATCTGCATTCGCTGTATCTTGGTATTTTCTGCTAACTTCTGCCTTATCTTCATTGTCCTGTGTTACATACATTGTATCATCTGTTTCATTCTGCAATAAACCTCACTAGTTCCTGAGCTACCACGTTCTGTTGTCATAACAATCATAACAAAGTGCATGGCTAAGCCCTTATGTACAATTCAGTATACCACACTGAAGGATTTTCATGCGGAATACTTAGGGTAGGATCCTAGGCACGGACCCAGCAACATGGGGGGTGTCCTGTTCTCCTGTGTGCAGGATGTTCTATACCAAAATCCATATGTTTGCCTCAGCAACAGAGGGTAATATAAGGATTTAACCCTGGATCTGCCCCTTAGTTACCCAAGGAGATTTCAATGACCTTGTCTAAGATTTGGACCTATCCAAAAAGCAAGAAGAACTTTTAGGTTAAAGATTCAAAGACAGGATTCTCGTTCACAATGAAACAAAAATATATTTGTTCAAACAGAGGTGTAGTGGCTTCAATTATATCTTTGCCTTTGAAGATGGAGTTGTCACAATGTTAACTGTCTTAAGGAAACACATGGTCACGACTTCAAAACAGAGGATTGGTGTCTATTTATCAATTCCTAAAGTTAGCTTAAAAGCTGTTCTACTCCACAACAGCAATAAGTTACACTCAGTACCACTACTTTAAACTGCTCCTAAGAAAGGAAAACATGGGATCATGAAACTTCTGCTGAATAAAATCTATATGTGGAAAACAAATGTCATGTCTGTTGTAAAAGTCATTTCTACAACTTGGCTTCATAAAGTGCTGCTGTTTTGTTTGTGAGTGGCACAGCTGAGACTGAATAAACCATTATGTTCGGAGGCATTGGCCAAAACAAACATCACTAGCCCCATGAAAAAAGAATGTTGTCAGTGCACCTTTTGTTGATACTGAGAAAGTATATATACCTCCGCTCCATATATAAAACTTGGTCTTGCAAAAAACTTTATCTTATCAATTCCATTTCTTGTTATCACACCTGAACTTTTTCCCAGCCACCTTGGGGCAATCAGCAAAGAACTTGGTGAATAGTTACACAAGGATATTTCCATAATGGAAAAGCGTTTTTAGGACAAGTGAAGTCCAAGTATGCTGGCTGAGTACTGTTGGACCCTTAAAAGGAATGCTCCTGGGGGAAATCACAACAGGAATCCTATGCATCAACATTTTTAGGGTGTTAACAGTTTACTATGTCTGTATTGTTAATAAATGTAATATATAGAAACGTTAATTAGATCTCATTCAAAACCTTTATGTAATAGAGTAATTATAAAACAATGTTTTAATTCAGCAAAGAAAACACTTTTAGATGTATGTATATTGACTGTTGTGATATTGTGTTATTTATGAGCAAGTAGTGGGAGTCATACATGAAAACATTTCGTAGCCTAAGGGAATTATTATATGTTGATGCAAAGATCAGATTAATAGTATAACTACAAAGCAATACTGGAAATAATATTGAACATTTGTCCATTAAAAAGTGCAGCAAAGCAATGGAACATGGAACACAAGTTTTCTCAATCAAGAGAATTCTTATATATCTAACAAGCACTGTCTATTATGTATTATGTATCATGCTCGTAAAAATACAGTGAATTGATGAAGAACCAAGAGCCTTACTTTTGATTTTATGTCATATAACATAGCATGACCATGGGAAATACATATGGATTTTGCACACTACAAGCAAAAACATTACCAAAGTAAAACAAAAAAAAGCAGGTGCTTAATAAATCTACTTAATAATAATGATAATAATAAATAATAATAAATTATTGTGCAGACATTTTTATAAAAAGTATTAGCATAACCATGCAGAGCCATATGCAGACTACCAGACACATAACATATACGTCCGGTGTTTGGCGTTTTTTCCTACCGTGCAAGCGTAGTATATTTTTTACATTATCTACGTACCTTTTACTTACATAGATTGCGTAAATGCGGTCTGAAAGACCGCATTTACGCAATCTATGTAAGGAAAAGATACGTAGATAACGTAAAAAAATGTACTACGCTTGCACGGTAGGAAAAAACGCTAAACACTGGACGTATATGTTACACGTCCGGTAGTCTGCATACAGCCCGCAATGTTTTTAGTATGCATTGCAACTTATTTTCTATCTGTTTTTATTCTAACTTTTTGTTATGGCTATGTTTAAAGACAAATATTTTACATTGAATCTATTTATGTCAGATATGATCTCAAAATCTCTAAAAACATGAATTAGTTTATTCTCCCTCAATTGTGGAAGAGGCCAAAGACTTACAATCCCCATGATACACGATGGTTAGCAGGCAGGTGTGACAAAGCTGCATAAGCATAAGAACACGTTTTAATAAATCTAGGTATCATCACAAAAACATGCATATAAATCAAATCACTGAAATAGAAATGTTATGCTTATATTGGAATAATTATCTAAAAAGATTTCTCTATCAGCTTTAAACTGTATGTTATTTACAAATAGGAACTTTAGTTCTTAAATGGCACAAAATATTTTACATTGTGCCATGCTCAGCAATTCAAATTCCTGTAAAATTATCAATTAGAAACATTTTAAATTATACACACAGAAAATGTTCTTTAAGAAAAAAAACAAGAAATGTATAATTAATAACTTACTTTCTAGTTGTACAGTGGGGCCTAGATACAGCTTTCCCATCTAAGATTCAAATTTCGCAATATGGTGGGGAAGTTAGATTGTAGGCCATTAATAGATCATTAAACCTTTGTTTACTTACATTTAACAGCGGCTGGCTTCCTGCAGAGATCAGACAAAGGCGCTGACACCACCAATTCAATTCACAGGATGAGTCATACACTCTCTCCATAGGATAGAGTGGGTGACATCAGCTCCATTGGCTGATCTCTGCAGGAAGCCAGTAGCTGATAAATGATAAGAAAACAAAGTTTTAATGATTTCTGAAGCCCCATTCACCTTTCCCTAGCTGGTGGGCCCTGCCATGTATGGCAGAATTTTTTGTTTTTGGGAAAGGTTTAACTGGGAACAACTGTACATATATAGGCAAAAGTATTTAAATATGCTTCATAAACTCTTTGCTATCATGGGTCTGTACTAAATTTACCCCTGGAGTTCCCACTTTTTTCTTTCTCCATCCTTTAGCGACTTTCACATAAATGAAAACAAAAATACAAGCATCTCATTAATGCAGTGTACCACAGGAGGGATCACTATTACAAACGTCTGTGGATCTACAATCCCCTGGGACCTGGAAGTGAATGGTTGTACTGAAAAAAACACAATTTTAATCTAAATGGGATAGGTCTGTAGTATTTTCTGTTATGGCACCTTAAGTATTTAAGAACGCTGTGCCCGAAACTGTCACCTGTGGAAACGAAGGCCAATATTGTATACTGATGTAGTGAAAGCAATCAATGATACTATGGGATAATCAGCTAATTTTAAGAGGCTGTTGAGAGTCAGAGCAGATGCATCAAGTCACGCAGAAATTCCAAGACATAGATCAAAGGATAGGAGAACCGGTTCAGGATATTACTCTCCTTAAAAAACAGGTGGCCCATTTGGATCGAGAACAAAAGTAGCTGGGGAACAAGCTGGATAACCATACAAATAGGTCACAGTGAAAAACTTTGCATAATTGGGCTGCCAGAATCACCTAAATGGGTGGCATTAATGAACTTTCTTATTCACACCCTTCCTGCTTTGCTGCAGATATAGGATAACTGCTCAGACCTGGTTATTAAATGTGCGTATTGTAAGAAATTGTCAACAAGGCCATGAAACGTGTCAGAAGTTTTTCGTTTTAAAATGAATTTGAATAGGAATAATACAACCGTGACCACATATACTACTAATGTCTTAGTTCTCCTATTCATTCGTCAGCAGATTGAGAAACAGAAGGAGTAAATTGTAATTACTAACAGAAGATCATATTGCAAAAAAGAACTACTGGAAAGTCAACTTGATTAGGATCCCTAACTGGAGCTGCCAGCATGTCTTGCAGCAGCACTTTTCAGGCAGCTTGCTGGAGAAGGTCAAGGTCCTGGGTGATCAATCAGGGTAACGGGACGTGAATTGGTGTCAGATTTACTACAGACGGGTTCGCGGGACAGGGATGGGTGCAAAATTTGCGCCCAGTTACGCAAATTGGGAGGAGGAGCACATTTGGGGTAACTCCACTCCCTTCAGGGGAGATATCATCATATGGAAACGCTACATCGATGATGTACTTTGTTTTTGGGGGGGCACAGAGAGTGCCCTGAAAGACTTTGCGGACTATCTTAAACTTAATACTCTAAATCGAAAATTTACATCCACCATCAGTATGGAAAAGGGTGAGTTCTTGGATCTGGTTATTGTGGCAGACGGTCACACCCTGTCCACCAAAACCCATATTAAAAAAAGGGAGATGCAAACTCTTTTATTCCGGCAGACAGCAACCACCATCCTAGGTGGTTAAATAACATTCCAGGGGGACAGTTTCGTAGGATTAGGAGAAATTGTTCCAACCCCAGAGACTTTGCAATACAGGCCCAGGATCTGAAGTCAAGCTTTTCTGCCAGACAAGCCCACCATTACGTATCGGAATTAAAAATATACTAGCTCCCAGTGCCTTGTGCCCAATCACAACAACCAAACCCATACAAACATGGTTGAACACCACTGCCAATACAAAGGGATTCTTTCATTGCACCAGGGGCCAGATTTACTAAGCTGCGGGTTTTGAAAATTGGAGATGTTGCCCCTAGCAACCAATCATATTTTAGCTGACATTCTCTATTATGTAAAAAGAAAGTGAGAGCTAGAATTTTATTGGTTGCTATAGGCAACATCTCCACTTTTCCAAACCCGCAGCTTAGTAAATCTGGCCCCAGATGTATTTCCTGTAAATCTACAAACAAAAACTCCACAAAACCCCTGACAACATTTAAGTCCACCAGTACCAATCAGGAGTATAGTGTCACAGATATCATCATCTGTGACACAAAAGGAGTCGTGTACCTGCTGGAGTGCCCATGTGGCCTCCAGTATGTTGGACGCACTATACGTCCACTGAAAACTCGAATAGGGGAACATATTCTAAATATAAAAAAGGTGCAGATACACATAGTGTCCCCGTACATTTTTCGCTTGTGCATGGTAAAGACCCGTCCACCCTAAAATTCATGGGGATCAAAAAGGTGGAGCCTAACTGGCGAGGGGGGAACTATGTAGCCAAGATAGCGAGGGAGGAGACCAAATGGATTTATAACCTAAAAACCTTGGAATCATTGAGGATGAACATAGATCTAGACCTGGGTACGTTCCTTTTCTCTGCTTAAATATTTAGGGGTGCTTCTCTCTGTCCCATCCTTTCTACCTGACCATACAGTCATCTGTATTTATTTGATAGGTACATGCTTTTTATACCTATCTGTATTCTAAGCACATGCTACAGGCACGTGTAATTTGCACCAGCCATATACATATATTTTTTGCATCAATTTGTACTGATATTTAACATATGTTTTTTAATGATGTTAATTTTTAATAATGATGTAAATTTATTTGTTTGATCTTGTCCTACAAGATTTCTGTATTCCTATATTTAGATACAAAACATTTCCTTTTTTCATTCAATATTGCCACTGCCAGAGCCTGGAACTCTAACTTTATCGCCATCATAGGAGAGGACTTTTTAAATATCTTAAATATTTTGTTATAATCTACTACTATGTATATTCACCATGGTTTAAGCCTGGACACTCTGGCTACCTTAGTTTTTAATACAAAGACAGTACTGGTTACTGAGCCCTTTTGATCTGCTGCAGAGACCTGTCAATCTTAATTAACAAAATGAACTGATGTTCAAATTGCCGCCAGAACCCCATATCCACGATATTGCATCTGATCCACTTACATTGCGGTGCTGAGATACCTTTGGAGCAGGATTGTGTCCCTGAAGAAGCCTTTTTAAGAGGTGAAACGCGTAGGTTGAGAGAGAGCTCTCTACTTTGCTTTTTGCACCCTGCATTCCTTATCTGCACCCCAGGCGCAGCTGTAGTGCACACAGCATCAGCGCCGGGAAAATACCGCTTTGGAGAAGGAGACGGCGTCCTTAGCAACGAGGACACTGCTACTTGCCTGGAGTCAGACGGCACAGACTAATCACTTTCACATCCTAATAAGTCAGCCGTACTACAGAGATCTACCTCCGGGAAATTCTGCAACAGAAGTTACAGCTGTAGCACCCACATTCTGGACTCCCTATCTGTGGATCTTTGAGACTGCTAACAGGAGCCCCTGGAGTGTCTGTGAGTACGTTCCAAGACGGAACGTTTTTGCTTCTGTCCTTTCCATATTCACCACTGTGTTCGGCAAGAGCTGGGTTTACTACTCTGACCAGCTTACAGTCTGGATCCTCGGCCAGAGCCGAATGAGCCATTACTTATCCCCTTACACACGCATAGCGTGTATTCGCATTTACCTAGAGTTAAAGCGCCCATTGACTCTTTGATTGCTACCTGCTCTTTGCTTCTAGCCTTTAAGCACCACACACTTGCAGCATCACCCAGTGTTATTCCAAGGGTGTTGTTCGATATACGGTACTAAACGGCAATTTGAATGCTTACACAAATTGTTTAATGTTATTTATGGTACCATTTTTTATTTTTGTTTTGCATTGTTTTGTGGTTTGTTTTTCTGGTTGCCAGTAATAAATTCTTGTTTTTCTTTTGACCCATACTTTTTCTGGTGCACAGATCATTACTTGCATCAGCACAGACCATTTCTTGCATATACCCACAGCTATTAGGCACAGCGCCCAGGATACTCTTCTCCATACAAGTGTCAGATTTATAGTTCATAGGAGCAGCAAGATTCCATCAGACCCACAGTCTGGGGAAATGATCTTAGGTGAGAACGTTCCATTAACTTACTCTTACTACTTACGTAGTACTTTTGGTAAACAGTGGTTCATATCTTCATAGTGATATACTTCCATAAACTTAGTCAGTTAAAATATTCACTTGAGTGGTGAGATTAGTAATTGGCTGTTATTTAGGTCCTGCTTTAATCAATATCTATTTTTATATGTGTTATATTGCATGAAACCAGACAGTATTAATGCAGCCCGTCCTTAAGACTCCCCTACCCACAGCCTAACCCCAAGACTCCTCTCCCCATGGAATCCCCTGTAATAAAAACCTGCTTGGTGGGTCTGGGGCGATGGATTGTGAATTAATTAATGTCCCAGACTTGGGACCGGAAACTGTCACCTCTTCTCTCATTCAGAACAAGTGTGACTTACCATAAGGCAGCCTTAAGTCACACTTGCGGATCAGCAGTCCATCCGACCACTGATCCACTTGTAAGTGGGGGGAACCTCCCTCACTGAATAATTTACATGCTTCCCCCTGCCCACCATGGCAGGAGGAGGGGAAGCACAGCCCCATCCCATGTAAATGCCATTGTATGGAACTAAGTTCTGTACGATGGTAGTAACGTTACTAACTTTAGGGCACGCATGCATACTCCAGTCCATCTAACTCACTCAGGCACCTTGTGTGTGTTAGTGGTATATTGTTACTAAATCTGGATCTGGTCCTTAGTTTTTATTAATGCTTATATTTTTTTACATATACACATA
>WWET01000089.1:638203-660954 GCA_011038615.1 Limnodynastes dumerilii | reverse complement strand
ATGTATTCTACATTTTTATTTATTTATAGATTATATTAATGAAATTATTCCTCTGTCATGTCATTCTCTTTGTTTGCATATAATAATACCTTGAACCTTCAGGTGCTTCTACTATAGGCTGCCCCTGACAACACAATGAGTTCCGCACTGCTCTCTATAACAATATTTAATAGGTGGGTTATGTATTCTACATTTTTATTTATTTATAGATTATATTAATGAAATTATTCCTAAGCGCTGTCATTCTCTTTGTTTGCATATAATAATACCTTGAACCTTCAGGTGCTTCTACTATAGGCTGCCCCTGACACCACAATGAGTTCCGCACTGCTCTCTATAACAATATTTAAAACAATAGGTGGGTGTACTAGGCACCACTAAAATAAATAGTTTAGGGAATAACCCCATAAATGCAAAACAGATGTGATAATTAAAATCTAAACTCTAAACAAATAAATATAAGAAATATTCTAAATATTTAAGTACTAAGAGTCCAAAAGATTAATATGCAACTAAAGTGCTGTTCAGTAAAGTGCAAGAGAGAGAGACCGTGTAGCTTTCATTAAGTATTTAGGAATATACCTTCTGGATTCTCATGTTTCGTGAATCTTATTTCAAACAGTTGTAATGCTGAGATCTGGGGATATCAGGATATACCTAACAAATATAAGTAATCCATATTGTTGTATATTTCCTGTGAGGTTAATCAGGTTGGTGCAAAATTGTGACAGATGGGAAAATGTTTATGGCATATTACATGGTGATGTAGCAAAGATAGAGTGGCTCTGTAAACTTTAATTGTATACTTATATTTTAAGGTCAGTCAGAAATGTTAATGTTAAGCTGTTGATTTCTTGATGTGTTAAACGAAAAAAAATTCAACAAAAATTACTAAAAGAAAGAAAAATTGCCTAACTTAAGATGCCCCCAAATAATGCACAATTTATCTGTAAAAAATAAAATAAAAATGAACCAGTGTACATTTCATTTGGCTAAAAAAAAGCCTGTGGGAATTAACTTTCTAATATTTTATCAAACGTAAATGTGCAACTCATAAAAACCTGAAAAAATTAAATTAAAAACTTCAAACTTACTTAATACAAAGTAAAATGGTCAAAGTAAAATGGTCATATTGTTTGATCATATTTTACAAAAATTATGACATTTTATTTCACACTTCATACATAGCCTCCTCAAAATTATGCGTAATAGTAGTTTCAAATGCTTAAACAAACATTTTTTAGTTACATCTATTGCAAGTGCCAGAAAATACGACAAGTAGAACAGATTGTTTCTTTCTGAGGCTATTACACATGTTAATGTAAAAAGGTCTAAACTTCCTAAAAGACCTTGAGCTATGATGTCACTACCTTTGCCATTCATTGTGCTTATGGGTCATATCGTGTGGTAACTATTCATAGTTATTTTAAGTAATATTAGACTATAGTAGGTTTTGGTGTACACTGCCGTAATTTACATAAATGCCACTGTGAAAAGACAAAAGTACAGTGCAGCAAAGACATTTAGAAGAATAAGTACACACAATAAAGTGAAAAAAGAGCAGATTAGAATATTATAATACATGCAGAGTTTACAAACCGTGTCTTTAGGGTGGCCCAATAAGTAGAAATATGGGGACCCATGCTTGTCACTTTTCATGCACATGGAGAGACTGGAAGAAGGTACCATTCCTAAAGGAAGGGGAGGAACAGCCTAGGACCAATCATTAGAATTAACAGAACAGTAACACAAAGATATAGAACTGTTGTTAGCAAAGACATTTTAGTATGATTAGCAAAGTTACAGAAAGATATCTAACAGAAAATAGTATATATTTTTATATATATATATATAAAGCATGCAAATACTAATATTAGTGAATGCTATAGAGGTTATTTATGTAACACAAAATTGTTAAATGGCATCTTGGTATGGGATTTGGTCATGTTAGATAACTGTGCATTTGTACCAGGCCAGATAGAAATCACTTTTGCATTTTAAGTTCTTTCAATGTATTTATAATTATTAAACTTATAACCGAAATTGAATTTGCAACTTATATTTAATTTACCAAATATTTAGCAAGAGTTTTAGATTAAGTATTGACAAGACAACAACAGAACAAACTTTTGGGAAAAAATATACACAGTGGAACCTGTTTGAATACATATAAATCAGGAGTTACCTGAAAGTACAAGTGGCTAAAGACATGCTGTCAAGTTGCCCTGCACTGTTGTCACTTTATTTAAATATAGGCCGTATCATTCCCCTTTGAGAAGTGTGACCATAAGATATCTGTATCCATTTGCTGACAGTATCTTGTCTTGCAATATTTCAGGTGGACATAAGTCTAAATATACTAAAACAGCTGGATTCCAAACAGAGTGAATTTAACCCTGCTCCACTAGTGCAGGTCATTCCCCACTGCAAATACACTACACTATACATAAGTAGTTTAAGCCATTATGCGATTTTGGTCATTCTTTATCAATGAGATCTTAGGAGCACTTAGGAATCAGCAATTCACCAATAGTGTTACTATAGTTAAACCACGCTACATATCAGCATTATGCAAGCATCAGAGTATTTTTTACCAGTGTGATATCAGGAACACTTCAGGATTAATAATTTACAGTCGGTGTTTATTAAAATTTGGTCAGTTTTAGAACTAATAGGCGTATTGTTGCATAAACACACTGACAGATCTCGAGACTTAAGAATTATAAATATAAGGGCATAGTTGTGACTCTAAGAGCATTTATTGACTTTCTGTCAGAGGTCTTTGAGGGGCTATATCTCAGAAAGCATATTATACAATAAGAAGAAAATTTTCACCTCTTGTAGAGAATCCATTTTTGGTGCAGCATGCCAAATTTTATAGAATTGTAATGAAAAATGACACATTTGGAATAGTTGAAAATGTTGCAGATTTTTTCTAAGTGTACATGTTGTGTCAGTTTTTTGGAAGGCAGTTCTCAGTTTAGAGGGTGTCTTTACACTAGCTCTTTTTTTTTTTTTTACATAGATAATGCTCCTTTGGGTGGTGAGATTTGTGAATTATATATATAATTTAGTTTTTTTTTACAATTTGTGAAAACATGCCCTATTATAAAGATAGGAAATGTTTTAGTGTTGCAAGTGTCAAGTGACAGCTCTGTGTATTCAGACTTCACATGAAGGAGGAAGTTGACTTCTCTCACACAAATTTTCTTCTGTGTTCTGACAGGGAAATCAGCCATGTTACCTCCTCGTGGTATGTATTGGGGTTGAGAAGGTTACACAGTGTTAATATTTTAGGTTTGTATAGAATCCTCTAAAAGGCCGCAGCTGACCCCATGTTGAATGTCCTGCCACCGGTTATGTCACAATGTAATATATATACCTGGAGATCTGCGCTGTGGAGAAATGGAAAGGTCAACAGGCAACCATCACTATAATGGAAAGCTTCATACAATGTACAAAAGCATCGGTACCTCGTGTGTATGTGTAATATATATATATATATATATATATATATATATCATTCCATAGACACAAAACCTTGTAGTTTAACATGTCTAAGATTTCCTACACTAACACAATATCAGAGACCTCTGAAACTTTATCACTCAAACTCCATAAAATCCTTAATTTTTACATTAAGACTGGAGCCTTAATGGACGTGTTCGTTAAGCAATACAGACATGAAATATCATTCAATGGTTAGCTGCTGCAGATTCATCAAAATCTTGGAGTGAGATTGCCATCATTTACTAAATAGTGGAGCTGCTAATTCACAGGTTTGTTTGTTCAATTACTGGGGTTAATATTCCACCCCATGCACAGATGTCTCATTCTGTTCTTTTCAGAGTTTTACAATTTTTGCCTGTATTACGCCCATTAAGGATCCAGTCTTATACTTTCTTAATTTGAGTGGTAAAGTTTCAAAGGTCTAGGAATTTGTGTCAATGTAGGAAACCTTAATCAGACATGTTAAAATGCAAGGTTTTTTTGTCTATGGAATAATACTATATAAGGAGATAGGAGATATTAAGAACCTATAATAATAAAATTAAGATGAAATGCTATATATGTTACAAATAATATTTATGAAATGATAAGGTGTGTTTATTAAGGAAACACAGGTCATATAGCCCTGAGGCCAATTTTTTCTTTATTATATTTCACATTGTATATTTTAACATTTCACTCTAGACAACTAGTCTTTACAAATTAAATGTAATGTTTATTTATTAAAATTTATGAATTTAGATTTATTGTGTGTCAGATAAAGTGCCCTCCATGTATCAACCAGCTTTTCTTGAATATATTGCAAATAAGGAAAGCTTTGGCATTATTCATTGCAGCAGTATAGGCCAAGATATTTCAATAAACATATACACAATAGACAGGTTTTAAGGTATAGTTTGCAGTTTTCTTGTACATAAAAAAATACATAAATATAATAATAATAATAATTCAGAGAAACCATAAATTTGGTCTAATTTTGGATACTATAATTTTGGAGAGTATCTAAAATTTGAATCGAAGTGGACAAAATTTTAATGGCAATAATATAAAGAACCTATTTTCTACACCCCATAAACGTTTCATAAATTATTTGATCCATCTGATTAAATGTGTTTTCTGAATTAATTTAAGAAAAAAAGCCATGGGCAAAAATAATAAAATGTGATTTTTTTTTTTCACACTATTTTTCTATATATGACGCACTTAATATAAATATATAATTCTTTCCCCGGGTTTGCTGAAAGATTGTAGACGCAAATAATGAAATACAAATATAATGATAATTATTCTTATTGTTGTGGTTTAAACATATTATCCCAAAAGAACATTTTAAAATGCTACATATAAAACTACATAAAATGCAAAATGTACCAGTTAAAATAAACAGCTTATCACAGCACAACTTACATGGGCATTCTAACTTTATGGATTCACAAAGGTTCTGCTGCTTGTTAGTAGAACAGAATAGTGAAATGAGGAATGTTATGAGTAAAAGAGAAATAACCTTGCTTCAATGTTGAGGAAATGTAGTTTTTATTATTATTATTATTAATAACAGATTTGTATATAGCACTATCAGCACCCGGAAGAAACCAACGCATACACGTGGAGAAAATACTCCACACAGATAAGTCCTAGTCTGGGAATCAAACTCATGACCTCAGCTCTGTGAGACACAAGTGCTACTCACTGAGCCACCGTGCTGGCCATTTTAGCTATTTCTGACGTCTTATTAACAACATTGCTTAACATCTCCATAGTTGGAGGTTGTAAAATGCAATAAAAAGTTACCATATTGTGGTAAATAAAATATATATAATCATTAATACACAAGAAATATTTAATAATTTTAAATATGATGTCCTCAAAATTAATCTGAATTATGCATATATACCTTTTTTGTTTTTTAAGAAAAGCTAGATGCTGTATACTGCAGCCTTTAAGGCACAATAATTTGATAGTCATAGCTCCAACAAAACAGATCACATACTGAGATGAAAGTAAATAGTCCATAAATAAATTAGCGAAGGCAAAAAACAGTTTTCTTGCAGTTACTGATAATACTATTTTATCATTGTATTCAATAGAAAGGGAATTTAATGTTGATCCATATTTGTAAAGTGCCATGTAACTAAATTGCATCTTGGGGTTATGAAACTTATTTACAATGTTTACTAAAGATGTGAGAGATTTGAATCAATAGCCACAAGGTTTGTTGTTGAACTGGTGTGGTGTTATTGTGGTACAGCTGAAGCAGTAAAACAGGAATTGTTGAAGTGTGTGAGGTGTATACAGTATGTGGGTATATTAATAAAGTTGGTAAGCATTAGATCTGTTGTACCATTCTATGGTAATAGTAATTCATTTTTTATATATTGTATAGTCCAAATTCAAGTTTTTTTTTTATTCCCCAACTTTGGTCTTCAAAAATTAATAAATATTCACATTGACATTAAAATATATAAGTATTACTATTAGTAATTATGTTTGGTTACATTGAGACTTTGGGCCTGATCCTGACCTATGGCCGCCCTGGGAATTACGGCTGCGGCAGCCGTAATTTCCCTGTTATGAAAGTTGTGGGAATGGACACAACATTCATATGGCGGTGTAATGACCACTGATTGTTACGAGAAGGGGGCTGTACCCCCCCTTTACGCATGCCGTAAGTTAGGGAACGGGGCAGAGGAAGCCTGTTACGATCAGCAATGCGGCCGTAGTTAGGGATTTCTACCCGCCAGCGGGGAGTGCATGGGGCGTGTACTCCCCGCTACGATGACGACCGTACAGACCTCGGGCGGCCATGAGGCGCCTGTAGGTCTGGATCAGGCCCTTTGAGCATAAATGGTCAGTCAAAAGAGTAGTAGTAAATAGGAAAATCGAAAAAAATTAGTCAATGGTGTTCAGATAATGGCTATAAAACCATTCACTAATTCTATTTGTTTCTCCTATTTACCACTACTATATTCACATTGGGTTATCTGATAACCCAATGTACACCAATGAGACTAAACGGTGTACACTTAGACCTGTGAAATATGTGTTATTCCTAACATGGAATACAGGGTACTACTTGTAAAGTATGTGCTACCTTGGGAATTACAGTTAGAGTTAAAGTTAAGACTATTTGTGATTTTATAAAACATCTAGGTGTAGAATGGCCATAGTTATGCCTTAAGTGTCTAAGTATATTTGACATACTCTAATTGTATTTTTATTATAGCTAAAACCATGAACATTAACCTCACTATCAAATTTATTATTGGAAGATTTGTTTCATGTTTTCATCCAAATGATTATGAAATCATCTGGCCCATGGTACAAACTGCAGAGTATTGTAACCCCCATCACATAATTATGCCAATATTCGGTGAAGGGTGTTTGTACTACACAAACATTATTCTGTTGGAAGACTTTCATTTGTAATACTGATAAATTATTTATAGCCTATGAATTTATTTTCAGAAAAGGTAAGAATTATTTTTTGTCAGCAGTTTATCTTCAAAAAACATTTTAGGAAAGTGAAAACCCACCATACTCCGGGACCTGCCCTGTTCCACGCTTTAGTAAGAGCTTTACTCTCCTTCCTCCGGATTTAATGAGTTCTATTGCTCTAGCATGTGTCATGTCTCTTGTGCTTTCCCCATTGATTTCAATAATTTGATCACCAACCTGTCAGGTAAAAAGAAGATCAAATAAGTCAAAGCATTTAATTAAATGTGTTTTCTCAAAGAATAACATTTTGTTCATCACGTTATAGAAATGACAGTCAAACATCAAGGCAAATATGTTGTGATGCTTGGAAAGATATCTCTGGCAAACTATGCAATTGTAGATAATTAACTAGAGTTTTTCACCAATCAATTGTCAAAATCAATGAGATGTAACAAAGTTTCCAATTTTCAATACAAGACTCAAAGCTGGAGATTGATCTTCCATGCTCTGTAAGAAGCGTTAACAAAACTAAATAATTAATTCTAGTTCATCATTTTTCTGGGATTGTTCTCATATGGCCAGATTTACCATACTCGTGTTTGCTAAACTTGCCAAAGTTTGGATGCAATCTCCAGTAAAGTCTGAATATGTCGTATTTACTAATGTAAACTGGCCATAGTTTAAATCACTATGGCGAGTTTAAAAAGGCAGAGCACACATTTGTAAACTCTCTTTAAACTCGCCTCAAACTCCAACGTGAAAGAAGAGGTGGGTGTGAGTGTGTATTTAGTAGAAATCGACACTCACTTCGAAAAAAAACCCCTACCTTTTTATTAAAAAATATAATAAAGTAAATATTGTTTAAAATAATAAATTGTCTTTAATATGTAAAACCCCTGCCGCGGCATGCAATTAACCCTTAGTATCCTGTGGCATATTGTACTATAAAGCACAGCATGCCCATGTATTGAATGGCATGCTGTGCCTTTTAGTACCATAAGTGGCAGCATGCCAAGGGTTAATGGCATGCTACCGCATATATAATGTCTGTACTATAATAAAGTACAACCTATATCCCATACCATAACCACCGTAAATAATCAATACCGTACCATACCCCCGCCCAAAATAAATTACATACTATATCTATATTTGTATGAGAATAGTCACAATAATTTGCTGTATCTGGACCCAGAAATCCTGTTGGCGGCCCTGTGTATATGGGATGCACTATGTGTATGTATCTGCAGTACATTTTGTGTCTGCATATGTATGTGGGGTGCACTGTGTGTAATGGAGCTAATATCCTTGGCAGGTTCACTGCAGATATTTAGCTATCTTGACCTTGTGTAACTTTATACAATTTTTTTTTTTTTTTTTAAACAAATGGACTGTGTGATCTTCTCTGTTAATATGAATGCTGCCAATAGAAACTTAAGAACAGAACTATTGTTTTCTATTTTCTTTTTTATTATTAAGGTTATCCTCCCATAACTTTCTTTAAACTTGGTATGGAAGCTCAACAAACATCTGCTTTATTATGTGAGGCCAAGTTGTCATTGATGGCCACAAAACCAAAAGCTACATTACAACACTAAATATGTTATGTTCAGGTAATCAGACAGTAGTGGGTTTTAAATGCGGTCATGAGGTCCCAGTAACGGTAAAGAAAGCTCATAGTCTGAGACTAAATCTTTGGCTGAGAATGCTTAAAAGGCAAATACATAATAATGATATATGTCACAGCTTCAGCGGCCATTAAAAGATACTTCCTGTTAACAGCTTTATACAAAAAATGTTTGCATCAGTGTGATTAAATAATTACATCTCTGCATACAGTATGTGGTAAGAAGAAGCAGTGTTCACAAAAGACAGCTACTGCACCATCTCTGCCACAAAAGCACATTTCAGTTCCAGGGCAAAAGCTACAGACACAGTGAAATGAGAAGAACTGACAATTTCATGCAAGTGTATTGAAACAGTAAATGTGATTATTTCACATTTCTTTCTCAGAACTCATCTATGACAGATATTCATATCTCATTTGTTTATGCTGTTTCTTAAAACAAGAGTATTGATACCAATAAATACAAATGTGGCCCATATACCATTTCTAGCTTGATAAGAAGTTAATGACATATTTTCTATGCCTCCAGATGTTTTATTCATTCTTTTGTTTAGTAGATTTACTTCCAACATTTTATTTAATCCTAACATCACCCAGTATGACCAATTTATTTCAAAATTTGCTTCTTAGTAAATGGAAGTGGAAAAAATACATTTCTGTCTTGAAAATTTACCACCAACGCTGTAAGTAAAGGGGAGTTTACACAAATACAAATAGGAAGCCCCAGCACTCTTGCAATTACCCAGCAACTAATTATAACTTTCTATCTTTAAAATAAAAGTCAGAGAATGAGTTACATACATCTACAGATATATTATAAGCCACCAGCCACTTCCAAGGCTTCTCTGTTTTGGAGGTCCCAACTCTAAAACGGTCAGAGTCCCAGCTTTGGGTCATATATCATGTATTTTTAAATTGAGAACTCACCCCTGGCACAGGCACCCAAGTCTCCAAAATAGCAACTCTGAAACAGCACCCCCTGCTATCCCAGACAAGCTTCGAAACAAAACACAGAAAATGGAGGTTGCTCAAATCAATTTATAATATATATTCAACAGGTGCTGTAAGGAAAGGGGAGTTTACACAAATACCAAATACCATTTTGGTGGTCACACCTCTGTGATGTATGTAACTAATTCTCTGAATTTTATTTTAAGATAGAAAGTTATAATTAGTTGCTGGGTAATTGCAAGAGTGCTGGGGCTTCCTATTTGTATTTGTGTAAACTCCCCTTTACTTACAGCGCCTGCTGAATATTACCTTATAAATTGATTTGAACAACCTCCATTTTCTGTGTGTGTATATATATATATATACAGTGGATGGTGAAGTTGCACACATAAAGCCAAAAAATAATGAAAAATAAATTGAGGGGTGCCAGATCAAAGCATATCCAAAGATAAATTGGTACTGTAGGGACCAATAAATCAGCACAACCCACAAAAAATACAAACAACTCCATAAAACAAAGTATATAGTTCAAATAAAGGTGAAGGTTTAATGTGTCACACCAAAAAAAAAACAACCACGCTGTGCAAAACACATCAAGTCCGTGAAAAAGCAAAAAAGTTGCGTTAATGTAGTAGCCAAGGTAGCTGTCCAGAGTGCTAAAGGTAGCCAACATAAGAAATTATGAACCTCCACAATCTATAAAGAGAGTATGCATCAAAGCGGGGAGCTGAGTATACGGCCTGGGTAGAGTTCATAGGCGCACAAATGAAAGGGCAGCAAATACTCAAAAGTCCCGATGACAGTTGTTTCGGTGCTGAGGGGTAACGTCCTCAGGGGAGCATAAACAGCAGTTTTTAAACCTAAACCTAAAATGGCAATTATAACACACACACGTTTAATTGACAACCACATCAGTCTAATTAGACCGATATTTGTATAGCTTGTATGTACAGTACAGACAAGTGCCAATATGGTGATCATGTTGACTGTGCTGCATTAAAAAATTGCTAAACATTTAAGTAATATTATTTAAAATGTCTGACATTCAGGTGTATCATTGTTGCAATAGAGATGGCATCCCCCCATATACCTGGTGGATTTAGTGTTATAATCAATTTAAGTTAAGTTTTTTCATAAAAATCCTTATCTATAATTTGGACATCTAGATCTAATTTCTTTAAAAAACTTATGCTGAGAGGGGGGAAAAAATCTATACTGGACTTTTTGTTTCTATCACCGGTGTTTATGGTACTTTTTACCATATGTATGGTAACTTGTAGCATACAGATATCAGATATGTGAAATACCATTTCCTGATAAGTTCAGAAGGTATACATAAAGCTTCTGTTAGAATATAAAAATATGCATGTGTAGGAATATAGTGCTAAATATTGTATACATGTGAGTGTTGGGGATTGCTGTTGGAACATACCTGCTAGTAAACTAAGCTACATATGCTGCAGGCAGAGCTGTTAGTTTAGCAATAAAAGTAAAATATGAGAAAGATACAATGTAACTAGCAGTGGGTTGCTTTGGGATATTAATAGTTATAAAAAAATTCTCAGGAAGGGATGCAGAGGGTTAATTTATTTAACAAGAAGCAACTTCAACTCCCGGTGTGGGTGGGCTTAATAAGTCCATTCACCTTCCTTCGTCCCATTGGCACAGGGGTCTCTGGGGGGAGGTCCTCAGAGGTGTTTTAAGCTGGAAGTGCAGTGGGGGAGTTGCTTTTCTTGTCCTAAAGTTGCCCATGCTCCCTCCCCTTTTTTCCATTACGTGTCATTGGGATACTTTACAGACTGATAGTGGTAAGGGCGGAAAGCAGGGTTAGTTTACAGAATTGGCCAACTTATAGCGCAATGTAGCAGTATAATGGGTAGCTACAGGGGGTAACTATCATTGACTTGACTGCTTCAGATGGAGGTGCCCAAGGTTGTAGACCCATCTGGGTGGGCAGTCCTGAGGAACACTTAAAGGAGGTGTCATACCGAAGGCTAGAGGAGTGCGCTTTGACTGAACGATCGGACATTAAGTTAAGGTTTATAGTTAAGACAGTTATGACGCATTGATCGTTATATGTTTGTTACTCAACTTGTTTCCTGCTTTCTTAGGCTCCATCAAAATTTAGTCAAAATTGGATCCCTTCAGGATCAATTTAACAGAATCCTTAACACCTTAATTATCTAATTAATAAAATTAATTATTCCCAACTTCTGTGTCTATGTTAATCATTGTAAAAGTTTAAGTAATTGGTTGGTGGGGGAATGACATGGGGGCACACATCATACATGGGCAGTTTATAAAAACAAAAAGAGAAACTAAAAATACAATTGGTCATAACTATCACCATATTATATGATGGGTTTGTATTTTTTTTTTTTAGAAAAAAAGCATGGTCCCACCCAGCGCGCGCTCGCTCTCTCTCTCTCTCTCTCTCTCTCTCTCTCTCTCTCTCTCAATATACACAGGTATCAGTTCCAAAGGTAGACAGTGACACAAAACCAACATTTCAGATGTAATTGCCTCAGTCAGTTTTATTAGAGCAGAAACAAAATAAGAAAATAAACACCATTCCTGTTCAGCTTTACCACAACCAGATGACCCTGCCTTATTGTGCAACACATGCTATTGCTCAAAGAAAAAAGCACAGCTTCGAATTTACCCAGAGTTTCGTGTCTTTCACTTAAGGCTCCTTGTTACAGTGACCCAGGATATGAAAGACACTGCAAGTACAGCCTGCCCGCTGTATAATATCCTCTCATACGTGCTAAACTAATAAGTCTGCTTTCAGACTGGATGCTCTGAGATGGGCCTGATGAATGAAGTCCACCTCACTCTCACCATCCATAACCCTTAACCAACTTTTTGTCTAAAACAGACAACTCTTCCTGGGGTTTAAATAAAAAAAAAATGTACAGAATAGAAACTTAGGACTTATATAGCATCTGTGTACAGGCAGCCTAAAATGGCTGCTATTCTCTATTTGTAATGTGCTTTTATGAAAATGTGTTATTAATACTGTGTAGAACCAGATGTTCAAGGCCAAGACACACTGATAAAACAGCTTGGTGGGAGCAGAGGACACTAACATGCTAGCTTATACTGCGCATATGTGGAGTGTAGAAATTAGTTATATAAGTAGTACCAATTAACTTGCTTAAAACATGATTATAACCTAATAAGGTAGGGAGATCCGGCTCTGTTGTTGTTGGGGTATAAAAGACTTGCCACAAAGTCAGCTCGCTGGCTTCATACGGGACTGATCTGACTTAATGCAGGAGTGATTTGGGCTATGAAGGAGGGACTGATCTGACTAATTACAGGGGTGATTTGAGCTTTGTACATAACTGACCTGCCTTGAGTGCAGGAGTAACCCGGGCATTAAATACTAATGTTGATTAAGAATTGTCTTGTGTTGTGTCCTTTACCGAACCTTAAGTTCCACCGGGAACAGCATCCCTGCACCAACCAAGAGACAGAGAGAGAAAGAGAGAGAGAGAGAGAGAGAGAGAGAAAGAATGAGAAAAAGAAAAAAAGAGAGAGAGAGAACCTCCAATCAGTGTGATGCTTGTGACAATAACGCACTGCTCAAAGCTTCTCTTTCAGGAGTTTCAGCAGGTGATATCAGATGAAATCATATACCCAGGATTTGTTGAGCCCCCCACAAATATGGTTCCTCAATTGCTTACATGGAAAAAAAATCACCTACTACCTCCATAATGAGGAGGCTCGGTGTTAGGGCTCTGGTTGTAGCTGTAATACCTGCTCACTATTCATAAATGGTCTAACCCTCCTCCCTGAGGTTTCTATTCCTTCTTCACAGTGGACTCCCACATTTCCCCTCTACCTCCCTTGAATATATTCTTATTTATTTCCTCAGTTCCCCTTTCTGGCTTTCATTATATTATTTCTGCTCTTCAATGCCTGTAAAAGCACAAGTTTAACTTTCCATTGCATACATGAGGAGTTAAGCCACACTGCAACTTTTTATTTTTATTTTATTACTCCTGTATAAAGAATATATCATGTAACAGAAAACAAATTGCAAACAGCAGATGGTTTTTCCACTGATTATTGCCACAGTAAAACAAAAACATCTATTATTTAAAAAAAAAAAAAAGCAATAAAAAGACTATACATAATATAATGTCCAGGGGACCAGTTGGTTTAATCTCATCTACTGACAAGGCACATTGATGTATTATAGAATTATCAACCAGCCTTGGAAACAAGTGATAGTTCAGTAGTTCCATGGCAGTTCAAGAATGTTCACTTCGTCTCCCTCAAGCTGTTAATGAACAACATGCCAAAGCCTTAGTGCAGATTTTGACTGAAATAGTAGGTGAATACAGTTCAAGCATTAAAGAAAGAAAAGCCTACAGTAAATTTTTCACAGTTCTATACCCTTGGAAGGGCAACTAGTACCAAATGGAATTGGAATTAATTTAGATTTGCTTTGAGGTAAAATTTAGAAGAAAAAAATATTTATATATTGAAGAAGCTAAATTCCTCTATGGAAACTACACATAAATATTAAAGATTTTATTATCCTGATTATTATACTGGAATAATTAACATGACTTTAGGACATAGAAACAAAAAGGAAATCATTACTTTTTAAGTAATAAACAGAATATTACAAAGGAACAGCAGACAATTGGATTCCTTGTAGCTTTTTTATAGTGGTTTACAAACTTAGCTTGTGCTAGACATATTTGGGGGTATCTGATTCTGTCTCAGGGCAGGCAATGTTGCAAGGTTGTGAAGACAGATGTAAGAAGACAGGAAAAGACAATTACTGAAGTGCTTGTTCCCAAAAGGACAGAATAGGACACCCACCTGCAGATGCTAGTTCTGATTCATACTTAAGGATGATTTTGTGACTCACACGTCCACATGTAGGAAAGCAGGGCACTCCCTCTGCTATCTTACATGCGGATAGTAAATCTGCATGCAGGACCCTTATCTTAAGTATCCCGAACAAAAACACCAAACTCTTGCTGTATGATTTGCATGCATTATCCCACCCACCCATGCGTATCTCCTAAGTGCCCACCCCCCATGCCGGGGGCTCTGATCCATATGGAGTGCACCGTCAGTTGGGGGCTCTGTCCCTAGATAGATTTCTTCAGTTCTAGCTACTGGTCATACTGAATCTGTTATGATTTAGGACCTGATCCACACCCCCACATGTTTTTCCGTATGTTCGGGGATGTTTTAATCCGTAAAACCGCTAATCTGCACGTAGGTGGGTGGTCACACCCACACTGTAAAATATACATGCTTCCCCCACCCACCTTAGCGGGTGGAGGGGAAGCACTGTCCATTTGTTCTTACTAACCATTGCATGTAATACTAACGTAACATCTGGATGGCGCATGCGTAAGTGGGCAAATGGATGGACCTGTGGATCCGGTCCTTACTCTGCATCAATAGGAAGTCACCATGATGAGCCAATCCTGGCTAACAGCAAGACTTTTGGCTTCAGGATTAACTTGCCGAGTCATAGCCCAGTCAAAGTGTGTGCATTGCAGCTGGCTATAGAGTCGAAAGAAGAGGCCAATAGTGAAGGAGGCCTAATTTAAGAGGAATTGTTAGAGGTTGGCAGAAGATGCAGGAGGAGTGGCCAGAGCATAATTCTTTGGAAAAAAGGAGGAGGATGCAGGAAAAAAAAAGAAGATGATGGGAGGATTGGAAATGTCTAAAAAGTGTGTACTTATTACCTCCTATCCTACAGGATAAAAAGGGTGTGAGGGTCTGAGGATGTAACCTGTGATAAAGATATACACTTGTCCATAGCATAGCCACCTTTTCCCCTTCTCTCTCCCTAATGGTGGACACAAGGAGAGGACCGTGCAAGTTCTCCATGAAATCCACTAAGATTGAGTAGGTACAAGGGTGCATGTGTGTGTGGAGGGATCTCAACCTTAACCACACTATATGGCACTTTCACCTTTACACAGAGGAAACTTCAAACTTTAAAAGTTTCATAGTGATATAGTAATCTTTCACAAGCTCAGCATGAACTGTACAAGTCTGAAATCAGAACACTTTACGTTGATTCCCATCTTTGTAATTATTCAAATATACCAGGTATTTATGATTATATACAGCTAAGTATATTGGGAAATAATATGAGATATCAAGATATTTCATTCATCCAGTAGATTGTCCACCCATATACAGTTTTCTCATATTTTCATCTAGTTCTAGCTTCTCCATTATCTACAATAATAAGCAAATAGCCAAACACAGAATATAAGACAATTTTGTTGGAAAATAGAATCATAATACAAAGAATTCAGTCTTACTTACAAAACACAAATATAGGGATTCCCAAAAAAAAAAAAAAAAGACTTTGACATCCAGTCCATCAAGTCAATGATGTACCATGACCTTGAAACATTACTAAGGAGACCAATCTCTGCCACTCATTATACAGCCAAGTGAAATGGTCAGTCTTCACCAAGAACACAAGTTGAGAGAAGCTGTTATTGGCAGTTAAGAATGCACATGGAACGCCGAAAAGGCTTTCGACCAGATCTCATGGCCCCATTTGCAGGAAATCTTTATTTGCAGAGAATTTGGGGAGGAGTTTGCTAAATTTATAGAATTTATTTACACTTCACCAAGTACTAAATTGATTATAAATGGATGTAGGGGGGATGAAATTCATATGTCCAGGGGGACTAGGCAGGGTTGCCCACTCTCTCCTCTGTTATTTAATCTGGCCTTGGACCCACTACTAAGAAAACTTCAGCAAGACAGGGAGTTCAGAGGTATCAGGATAGGTGATAGTTTTATCATGATCACTGCATTTGCAGATGATCTGCTGCTTTACATCTCGGACCCAGTCAAATCTTTGCCGTTAATATTTAGTACGATACAAGACTTTGGCCAAATCTCTGGATTTGTAATCAACCAAAACAAATCTGTAGCTCTTTGGCTTGGCACCTCCTCCCGTCCTAATTGGCATAGTCAATACCAAATTCAATGGGCCAGGCAGTCTATAACATATTTGGGAATTTGCATCTCAAAAAATTACCACACATTATATGAAGATAATTTGAGAAAGTTGATTATAGAAGCCCAGAGGAGTATGAATAGATGGCATAACCTCCCCCTATCCTTCTCTGGCCGGGCCAACTTAATAAAAATGATAGTTTTCCCTAAACTTTTATATCCTCTACAAATGCTACCGGTCCTGTTGACCCCAAAGGATGAGATATTATTAAATAAGGCCTTTCGCCATTTTATATGGCAGGGTAAAAGGTCTAGAGTAGCGTTGCCCAAGCTTCAACAGCATCGTTTAAATGGAGGTCTTAACGTCCCCAACATAAGGTACTATAGCTTGGCTAGTAACATCAGGTTTATACGGGATTGGTTACATAGCTCGGAATATTACGCTAACACCAGACTTGAACAATCATTCCTGACAAAATGCTCACTCACTTCTTTCCTACACTGTAAGCGGGCAGACCTGTCCCAGGATATCCAGGATAATCCACTGTTGATGTCTGCCTGGTCCACCTGGAAATATGTGAGGAAGCGTAAAGGGATAAGTGGTCAATACTCTCTTTTTCTGACGTTCCTACATAATCCAGCCTTCCAAAACGGAGAAGCACAGACGAACGCGTACTTAATAAAACATTTCGAAATTGCATTTGGCAAGCGCCCCAGAATAGCCCTCATTAAATTACAGCAACACTGTACTAATGAAGGTATAAATTTCCCTAACTTAAAACTATATAACTACGCTAGTAACATTCGATTTATCAGAGATTGGTTACACAACACTGAATGCTATTCTAATACACCATTTGAACAATCCTTTTTACCCAACATTTCTCTTGCCTCTTTTCTCTATTGCTCGCGTGCTGATTTACCCCAAGATGTTCAAAATAACCCCCTACTAATGTCGGCTTGGTCTACTTGGAAACGGGTCAGAAAGGCTAAAGGTCTGAATAGTAAATATTCTCTATTTCTCCCCTTCCTGAAGAATCCCGACTTTCAACACGGGGAAGCTGCCTATCCTTTTGATAGATGGGTCGCAAAAAAAATCAATACTATTCGAGATTTAACTATACCACATATATACCACATACAGGAAACACACAACATACCACCCACCCACAATTTTGCTCTTCACCAAGCGCTACACTACGCACATAATGTCATCCACGAGCTGGGGGAGGTGGATTGGTGAAATTACCTTGACAGAGTACTAATGAACCCCCCATATGAGAAAGGGACAATATCTCTGCATTATCACGTCTTACGTGACACTATGGAGCATGCGAAAATTAAGACCGGACTTTCATATTGGTTAAATACCTTTCCACACTTAGAAATAGATCACATTATGGAAATGTTAGCTTATTCCCAGACTGTCCTAAAGGCGAGTACCTATCGCAAAATGACTCTTAATATCTATCATAGAGGTTATATATCCCCAGACAGGAGATTTGAAATGGGGCTATCTGATACACACGCCTGTCCTAAATGTGGAACACCAAGGGCTACCTTGTTCCATTGCTTTTGGGATTGTTTATATATTAGGAGGTTTTGGAACCAAGTTCGAGTTTTTTCATCTGCATATCTTGTAGATGATATACAAATTACCCCGGAATGGGCAATCCTGGGTCATGTAGACCACAATTTAAAAATCCCTAAAGCTGCTAAACGCATGCTCACCATCATCGCAGCGGTTACCCAGAAGTGTATTCTACAGACCTGGGTGCAAGATAATCCTCCAAACATTACTTTGTTCAAGGAAAAACTTTTGTATTTGTTTAGGATGGAGTGGTTGGAGGCCTCCTTAACTAAAGAAAGGTCAGTTAAAAATCTATTCATGTTATGGGAAAAATATATCTCTACACTACCCCCCTCTATACAACTGCAAATACATAACTGTTTTCGTTACGTGGCCTGGTATGAAACTAGACTGCTGCTGGGGGATCCCCCTATTCCAAATGTAGAACCGCCCGATAACTTATAAATTTTTGGACCAGGCAAGAGAAATGGAGGTGGAGATGGGTGAGAGGTCTAGGCCCGAGATCAACCTATTTCTGTGTTCTTTTACCATATCGTACATGCCTTAATATTGTGCTGCTATGTAATAACTGTACCAACATTGTTATCAGTACTATGTTATTTTGATTTGTTGAGATTGCTCCAATAAAGAAAGTTAAAAAAAAAAAGAATGCACATGGAAATGTATTCAGTAGGAGGAGAGTTTGTTTGTAAAAGTATATCATGTCATTTTAATGTCATTTTCTGTAAGTCATTAGAAATCAGTATATATGAATGCAGTAGAATTTTACATAACTACATCTTAATAACAACAATATGGTAACACAATTACAGAACACAGAATGCTATTTTAAAACATAACGATTATTGAACATACCAATGGGAAAAATGTGACACTAAAGCTGGCCATACACTAGAGCGATTATCGCGGCCCAATCACCCAATTATCAGGTGATCAGGCAAATAATCGCTCTAGTGTATGGCCCAGACGCTCCAGATTATTTGATCTTTCAATATGTTTAATTTAAATCAGGAGAAAGCTCCCGATATTTTAAGGGAGCCGATCAGCAACTGAATGGCTCCCTGTTCTTCAAAGCTGCTGATGCTGCTGCTGCTTTATATCTATATACAAAGCTGCTCTGACAGCTTTGAAGGTATACTTTACCGCTGTCAGAGCAGCATAGTACATAGATATGCAGCAGCAGCTATTGCAGGTAGTAGTAGTAGTAGTACAGACAGGGATCAGCCAAAACGCGCTGTGTGAAGTGCGGCTTCGGCTGATTCTTATCTGTATTACTGCATGCAATAGGCGCTGCTGTATATCTATGTACTATGCTGCTCTGACAGATTTAAAGTATACCTTCAAAGCCATCAGAGCAGCTTTACACATAGATATAAAGCAACAGCAGCAACATAGAAAGCCCTGTCCCCCTTCCCTCTTCTGCTAGGATTATCGGTCCCAGCAGAGGAGGTGTATGGTGCCGATAACAGGACATTTCCCTAGTGGGAAATTGTCCCGTTTATCGGCCCACACCCTGCTGGGACCGATAATTGTACTAGTGTATGGTCAGCTTAAGTATACCAAAATGTGTGAACTTGATTGTCTTTAATTAATCAGCCATGGATATGGCTCTTAGACACAAACATCAATTAAGTAAAGCTGGGTATACACAAACTGTAAATAACGATACAATAGTGTTACCCAGTTAGGCAAATGGGACACCCGTACATAATGTCACAATGTGCCACTGGATTGGTTTCTTAACTATTCCCATAACCCACTGCTGCAACCATATACACACACACAAAGGAGGCATTACAGCATGTAGGAAGAGTAAGGGGAATCACTGAAATGTGGATCTGGATAGCATTCATACCAAACTTTTCCACTGACATTGTTATCTCGCTGATCGCAAACTACAGGAGCTCACAAAAATTCAAAACACACGGTGTAATGTTGTTTTACACAAACCTGTGTACACACTGGTAAAATGTCAGAACATACTGATGGTTATCATGTGATCAGCATAATGATCACCAGAAAACACTCCAGTGTGTACCTAGTTTAAGAAAAAAATGCAACCTCTGCCTAGCAATGGGTGCGCATACAATGAAGAACAAGATATTTCTTATTTATTTGTTAACAAAAAGCTTATGATTTACTAAAGCTACATAATGAAACTTAAGAGATAATTTGAGTAACAATAATTCTGATAAAAGTATATTGTGCTGGATTCATTTTAAGGAGTAACCAAAGGCCTCTTGGGAAAGCTTGCATACAGTTCAGGAAAACCTCGGTGGTGGTAGAGATAAGTAATTAAGTAATACTTAGGAATAGATTTACCAAGATGCATGTTTGGAAAAGTGGAGATGTTGACCATAGTAACCAACCAGATTCTAGCTATCACTTTACTATTACATAATAGAGAATGTCAGCTAGAATCTGATTGATTGCTATGGGCAACATCTCCACTTTCCCAAACCCGCAGCTTAGTAAATCTGGCCCTTAATGTGTAAGGTAAATAGTAGGAATGAGTCATTGTAGGGCAGGCCAGGTGGCTGTTTTTGATTAACCCTTTGTTGCATATAAGTCACGCAGCAGGTGAGATCCGATCATGACAATTGCGTCTAATAATTTCCCAATGAACAGTTTTTCTTATTCCCATGCATAGAACATATAAGGACAGGTGACTTCTACAAGCTTCGGCGCTCTGTGGTACTACTGATATATACTACTGATGCGCCTGGCAATTCCCTCCATATAACAGAAGTAGTTAACAGAAGCAGATCTAGCAGGATAGTAATATGATAAAACTGCTTTTTGGAAAGGTTACATTTGTTAACTGTGCCATTTTAAACATCAGGGAACTCTTTAGTTTACCATAATTTAATGCTAATGTGTCACTATGTGGAGCTTGTATAGCTGTATGCTTGATTTTATATGCCTTTCACAATAGGTGCAAGTGAAGTTGCCAAACAAACTAATTAGAAGTTGTGTCCAAATACCTTAGCTATGGAGCGTATCTACCTTTTTGATTAAGCCTTTATCCACAGGCAGTTTTTCTTGTTAAAATTGCAAATATTACTTCAATTTAAAGGAACTCTGTGTGTCATTATGTAGGAAATAATAGCAAACATATATATTGTTTATGAAAAAGAGTGAATAAAAAAGAGTGAGATTTGTAATTTGATTTGATTGTAAAAATTAAAGCAATTCAGAGAAAATAGTTTTTTTTCTTCTTATGACCGGATAGAACTGGAAATTGTGCCAGAAAACACTGCTGTGTTAATCGGTTGTGCTTAACCTATTTATTTCCCTGCTTGATTACCACAGCGTTTTACTCAACAGTGTTCTCATTTACCAGTTGTTCCCCATGCTAACATAAACACACAATCTCACATTAAAAGACAATAAAATGTTCAAATACACAAAAGAATTGAACTCTAAAAAATAGTTTTAGGCTTTTTTCTCCATTCAGTATAAATCTATGCATTAAATTAAATATATTCAGGTAATGTAACTCATGCAGTATCTTTAGAACTATCTGCCTGAAAGGGAAAAATAGCACCTGTTTCCTCCAGTGCTAATACTTTGTTCGTTGCTTGCTTTTTTTTATTATGCTTTTGCTCTCTTGCGGTTTTATTTCAGTTGTTAACTAAGCCATTAGAAAATATGCAAAATACCTTGTGTTTAAAAAAAATACTTAGGAAAGTTTACAATTACCGGTCAGAGCTGGTCCAGCCTACCAAATGCTGAACCTAACTGGTTCCTAAGAGCACTAATAGTTAGGGGTGCCTAAAACGATGAATGAGAAACATAATAAGTCATCCAGTGTTTTATATGCTCTGTGGTGCCCCCACATGGAGCATTGGACCCTGCAGAGGAGAGGTAGAGGAAAAGGACAAGAGTTACACTTTCACTGAGAAATCGGTGGATTCTGCCTCTACCTCCTGTCTACTAGACACAAACCCCAAATTTTGAAGGTAACATTTTTGAAGGAAAAAGGGACATTGCTGCCACCAGCACTACTGCAAAGATCAATTGGTGTTTGAAATATATTAGTGGTATATAAAACTTTATTGCAAAAAGCCTGGAAGAGGTAAACATAAAACACTCAGCAGCCTTAAGCCACCTATAAATATAACTGATTAGTATATTTTCCAGCACTCATCCTATTAGTAAATGACAATATGAAAGTATACGGAGCCAACCAGATGCATTTCTTTAATAAGTGCAAGATGTGCAGTGCACACTAGGTCAGATAAAATCCCCTTTGGACCAGGAGCAGGGTATTAGGGGTTGACAAGCACTTGTCAGCTTTTTAATCACAAGGGACAGAAGTTTCTGCATCAGAAGCCGGTCAGTATGTGCCTTTTACTTAATTTATAAAAATTGGAGAAACAAGGGCGCTAGGGCGCTATAAGATTCTATCTAAAATATAAGCAGCTCTACCTCACCGAGGGATACCACCAATTCCCTCAAACATAAGCAAACAAATATTAAAAAGAGGTGGGAAAGCGCTAAAAGGGGTGAGTCTACCTATCTATCTAAATATATAGAAAAAGACTAAAACCAATCACAATGGATTATGGTATATGAGATGACAAACTAATTTTAAAACCTCCTACCCACAGTATAAATATATGTGTATATATATATATATATATATATATATATATATATACACATATACAC
>WWET01000089.1:618268-635841 GCA_011038615.1 Limnodynastes dumerilii | reverse complement strand
TACGCTGAGCGCTACAGCGCTCAGTGTAACATCGTAGCTCTGGATCAGGCCCTATGTCACTAAGAAATTTTGAGAAGGCATATATAACCTCATTTTTTAAACGTATTATTATTGTCTTACACATGATTTTTCACTAGCTTTTTTTTGTTGATAAAGCATCATTTGTAAAAAATAGGAAGGTAGGAAGGTGACATATACGTATATATTTCACGCTGATGTGTACACTCACTATTGTGTAATACCTCTTCACATACTTTAGTTTTAATTTTCAGAATAGATTAGTTTCTATAGGGTATAAATATATATATATTTTATACAGTGGGTAGGAGGTTTTAAAATTAGTTTGTCATCTCATATACCATAATCCATTGTGATTGGTTTTAGTCTTTTTCTATATATTTAGATAGATATGTAGACTTACCCCTTTTAGCGCTTTCCCACCTCTTTTTAATATTTATGTGCCTTTTACATACTCACAGATATGTCAGAGTCAAGTACTGGTTGGCTTATCTGTCCCAAACAGCTGCTGACAATTCACTGGGGACCCTTACACACAGGTGAGTAAAGCCTCCTTTGGACTGGTGGCTGAGGGATGAGTCTGTATAAATCCTGCATACAGGCTCGTTTATTTCTTAAAACTCCCCTGTAGCAAACATGTTTAATCCATAATGACTATATTGTACTTTTCATATATATCCTAAATTTGATCTATTATGACAAAAAGAAAAATTATCTTAGCCAGGTAAAACTCACCCGCATCCTCCCATTTCGTATTGCAGGACCATCTTCTGCAAGTCTTAGCACATACAAGTCCATCTTGTATTCTCTACCTCCACGTATACTAAATCCAAAACCTTTAGCTCCCTTCTCCATCTCTACTGTGAAATAGTCATAATCCTGCAATTAAACGCCAAATTATTTTATGGGGTCAGTTTGTGATGATTTGAACAAACTGTTTAGCATACAAACACAATGATACTGATTACTGTTAAACACATGTTCTAAACTATGACAGATCTTTTACAATTCAAGTTATCTCCTTTGAAATGCTTAAAAACGTGATCTGAATAAGAAAACTAACATATGTTACCCAAGTCTTCACCTCTAATAAAAAGAAGAACAGAGAATATAATCTTTTTGTTTGTCAAATGTATATTTTTTGTCATATAAAATGCAGTTTATACATTTTATAGTACAGTATCTAACATGTAATATGTCTGTAGGTTAATGCATTTTATTAGCTTTGTGAGTGATAATGAGAACAAAATAATAGAGGACTATTTGTTTTGCAGTGCCATTCTTTTATTCTGGGCTTACCAGACAACAGCAATAAATTAAACAATATGTTATACTTTATTAATCTACTTTTGCACAAAGTTTCTAATGACATTTCAGAATTGTATGAATTCTGTATACAATATTATCATAAAGTTGATTTAAATAAAATGCTCACCTGGAATTGTCTATAATCAGGGAGTGGATATTGCCTTGTATCTGGAGAATGTTGCCGATACTCTATTAGTGGTGGTTGCCTGTAATCCATTGGAGGAGGTTGCTGGTAATCAACTACAGGTGGGTGTCGATAATCCACTGGAGGCTGCCTGTAGTCCGTTGATGGCTGTCGGTAATCTGTAAATGGTGGTTGTCTAATGTCTGGTTTCACATCCTGTCTGGCTTTTACTTCTGACCTATAGCTACATGGAAAAGTTGTACAAATTAAACTAGTTGTCAGAATTAATGTTGCTATAATGAAAGTTTATGTAGTATAATATTGCAGGTTATTAATGCAGAAAGAAGTTTACAATCCTGGTGAATTGTTACTCTTTTGTTCACAAAGAGGAACTGAATTCTAATAAAAAGGTATTCATTAAGAATAAATCCTCATAATGCATATTCCCAAAGCGAGTAGTTGAGCAGATTAGGGGCTAGATTTACTAAAAGGTATTTAAATCGCCCAGAAAAATCACTGCACATTGCAGTAGTTTAGCAGCTTTTTTTTTTTTTTAAACCCTGAATTTACTAAGGGGCAAGTTTCCCCTGTTGATTTATAAACTACATCAATGTGTGGCGATTTTTTAAAGGATTTAATTGCAGCGACTAAGCTTGTAATCGTGGCGAATGAACCCTTACAAAATCTCCACATTTCGTGCCCCTTAATAAACATTTTACAAAGGATTAAATCTTTTTAAACTAGTAAAAAATGCCCTTTATAATCTTAAAATCCCCTGCCATGGTATGCTATTAACCCTTAGCATGCTGCGGGCCTGCGGCATATAATACTAGAAGACACAGCATGCCCATGTATTGCAGGGCATGCTGTGCCTGCTAGAACCATAAATGGCAGCATGGCATGGGTTAATGGCATGCTGCCACACACATTATGCCCCCCCTAAACATACTTACGTAAATTAAGCTCCTGATCACTAAGAATAAAGAATCACTGCCCCGACACCTACTAATAATAAAGAATGACTGCACCGATCACTAATAATAAAGAATGATTTCCCTGATACATACTAATAATAAAGAATCACTGCCCCAATCACTAATAATAATAAAGAATGACTGCCCCAATACATACTAATAATAAAGAATTACAGCCCTAATACACACTAATAATAAAGAATGACTGCCCCAATACATACTAATAATAAAGAATCACTGCCCCGATACATACTAATAATAAAGAATCACTGCCCCGATACATACTAATAATAAAGAATTACTGCCCTAATACACACTAATAATAAAGAATCACTGCCCCGATACATACTAATTATAAAGAATCACTACCCCGATCACTAATAATAAAGAATGACTGCCCCGATCAGTAATAATAAAGAATCACTTCCCCGATACATACTAATTATAAAGAATGACTGCCCCGATCACTAATAATAAAGAATCACTGCCCCGATCACTAATAATAAAGAATCACTGCCCCGATAACCAATAATAAAGAATCACTGCACCGATACATACTAATAATAAAGAATCACTTCCCCGATACATAATAAATATAATAAAGAATCACTGCCCTGATACATAAAAATAATAAATAAACAATGCCCCGATACATACTAATAATAAAGAATCACTGCCCCGATACATACGAACAATAAAGAATCACTGCCCTGATACATACGAATAATAAAGAATCACTGCCCGATACATACTAATAATAAAGAATCACTGCCCCGATCACTAATAATAAAGAATCACTGCCCCGATCACTAATAATAAAGAATCACTGCACCGATCACTAATAATAAAGAATCACTGCCCCGATCACTAATAATAAAGAATCACTTCCCCGATACATAAGAATAAGTAACATGCCCAATACATACTAATAATTAAATCATGCCACATAATAATCAATATCACTTGCACCGACATATAAGAATATATAAATCTTGGTCCATATAAATAAATACCACATACCCTGATATTTTTTGTGTTTTTTTTAAAAACATGCCCCCCCCCATTCCTTTTAACAAATTTAACATGTCCCAAAAACCATTTGGAATATTGTTAATGTCCCTCTTCAGTATAATATAAATGGTAATGTGCCCAAAACATATGTTAAAATATTAAACTTTGAAAATACTTATGATTCTGTAGTGTTCTTTTCTTCCATGTGACAGGGGTGAGTGTGGCCCAGTATCCTCTGGAGGCTCTGTATTGTAGACCGGTCCGGCTTCTTCCTGGTCCTTCCAGCGAATGACTCATGTAAATGCAGGGCCCATATTTATCATCTGTAATGGTCAGAGTTTATAAATATGGGCCCTGCAATGACACGAGTAATTTGCCGGAAGGACCAGGAAGAAGCTGGACCAGTCTGCAACCTAGAGCCTCCAGAGCTTTTAAATGTTTTTTTTTTTTTGTGACCTTTTTTGTCAAAGTGAGTGCCAATTTCTAGGAAACCGACACTCACAACCACCTCTATTATCTCTGGCGATTTCTGTACCCATTCTACAGCCAATTTACAACTGTCATTTAAGATTCATATCTCATGAATAGGAAAAATCGCCAGAGATAGCTTAACAACGGCGAAATTGAAAAAAACACATCTCTGGCGCTTTAATAGGCAAATCACCTTTAGTAAATCTGAGATTTCAAAATCGCCAGTAAAAAATAAACACTGGCGACTTTGGAAATCTGGAGTTTAGTAAATCTGGCCATAGATCTGCAGTTTGGTTTGTTTACAATAATTCATTTACATTCAATGTCTTAACAAAAATTCCAGAATGATATAGTAATATATTAATATAGCAATAGTATAAAAGATCAAATGTACCTGCTTTCATGACCTTGCAGTTGTAATGGTTGGGGAGGCAGCGGATGAACTACTGGGCTTTGCTGGGCAACTGGACTCTGCTGTGCCATTGGACTATGCTGCTGGGCCATGGGACTCTGCTTCTCTGAACTAGGTGCGGACGCGGGACTATTTAATTCTGTTTAAGTTAAAAAAAAAAGATCAATTAGTAAACTCCTGAGAGATGTAAAAGGCATGTATTAGATATATGGTTCTGACACTTCTATGTCAATATGTTCCACATTGCAGTTAAGTTTGACATCATGCAGCTGTAGCAATATAAATTTAACTAGAACAAGCAAAGAAAGTTTCCTTTTCAATCTAAACATCTATGGCACTTTCAGCTTTGTATTGTGACATGTAAGCGGTGTAATGCCCAGCATAGTGTTAAACAAATCACTTCCAAAGTGTCCATGCTTGCTCCTATGTTTAATTAAATTCATGATGAATAAATTTTAGGCAGCCCATTCCTCCCACTGGCCTTTTCTGCATAGAGATTCTAAGTCCCGTATGTTGTGAGAGGAGACACCGGGAAATTTATGCACCAGTTCCATGGAAAGAGGCTTGGTTCATCAATAAGGATAGTATGTTATGGTTTAACCAAGCCCTTAAAGACTAGATCCTGAGGATACAGATTTGTACTGAAGTCTTGTGTGTCTGCATGTGCCTCAGGCTATGCTCCATGCAAACAGAAAACAAGAAAAATTACATTTTTGATCATCATGTTCTGCATACAGAAAGTTTATTACTGAAACCAAGTAAAAAAAATTAATCATCAGCTCCTTGGTAAAATTATAAACTAACCCTGGATTTATATTTAAATAGGACATGTTTCTACTCAAATGATTAGGACTTACATCAGGGTTGGACTCAAAATATGAGATTCCATATAATTTTGGATGGGCCCACAAGATTCCCATCTTAGTACATGAATTGGTTTTTCAATAGATTTGGAAGCTTTACTTTGCAAATTACTTTAATATTCCTTAATTTTCCTTACTTAATCACTATGAGCCTGATTCAGACTTACGGAGGAGTTTAAAAATAAGAAAGGAAAGTTACTCCAGTGCTAAACTATGTTAATTGCAGGGGAGTCATATTTCATCTGTTGCAAACAGTATTAGAGTTGAGAGGTGATATTTCCCATCCCAAGTCTAAATAACAGTGTAAATGTAAAGCTGGTCAGTATCTGTGTACAATAATCAATTCAAAGATATATATATGCACGCAAAGAATACAATTAACTTGACTACCCCTGAAATCAACATGGTTTTGCCCAGGAGTAACTTTCCTCTCTTATTTTCAAGCTCCTTCTTGATTCTGAATCAAGCCCAATATTTCTACATTACTACTCTCATAAAAAACTTAATTATTTAGCTCTAATCACCAATAATATCTGGTGACACAAAAGTGCATAAGTTTCCATGAAAAGTTATTCACTTAGACAAAGAAATCTATTGCTGGTATCATCCAATATAAGTCTATTCTGTGTGCTTCCTACATTGTCCGCTATATAATTCATAAAAACTTTATCTGAGAGATACAGTAAAATGACACCTTAGTTACTACAGAGAAGCAGATACATACCCTCCTGAGGAATGATGCATAGCGTTACACTTAGTCCTGCATCTTTAATCAGTTTAACAATATCGGCATGAGGCATGTTGATAATAGACTGGCTATTCACAGCTAAGATCCGGTCTCCTACTTTTAGCTTTCCACAGCGATCTGCTGGGCTTCCCTCAATAATTCGCCCAATTTTATGTGGTACAGCTGTAAGAAAACAGACAAATTAGACAGAGAAACGTTACTGATTTCGTAATTACCAGTTAGTTTAAAGTTACCGGACCTGATTCACAGTTAAGAAGGAGATGAGAAGGAACAGATCGGTAATTAAACGCACCTATGTTGCAAGGAAACTCCCTTGACACGCCCATGTTTTTGTTGTCCTTAACTGACTTAGGAAGGCCATAGGCAGTCTTCTTAAATAGCAAAAATACACATGTAATTAGAAAACTGCGCCCGGTCTGCCCCATTTAAGTGCCTCCCCCCACCCACTCTTAACTTCCTTCTTAACTTGGCCTGACATGCCATTTCTTACTTATATCATTAAGAGCGGGGTTGTAAATTGCTCTTAATAGATCATCGTTCTTAAATCCTACGTATATTGCATAAATAAGGGTACTACGCATGCACAGTTTAACCATTTTAAAAAATACACTTGGAAATAGCAGCATCTTCTTAAATGTGAATCAGGTCCACCATGTTTAACTATTTCAATTATAATTAATGACATGTAACACCACCACCACCATATGTTTCTGGTTGCAGAACTCCTACCCACTAGAAGTTGTTCGTATTTCCTGCCTTTGTGCAGACATGTAACTAAAATGTCCAAGTGAAAAGTTGTCATGTATATGCCTATATACATATTTTATCATTTTTTTTAATTAGTAAAAGTTGATTTTTATGTATATAAAGTAATAATTTGTAAGGTATTGAAGAGATAAAGTTGTGTGATATTCTATTATAATTATATAAGGAAAGGGTTAATATAGATGCTCTGTAATTGGGGATTATAAAATGGGTTCTATAGGATACATGAAACAATTGCTTCCATAGTTTAGTCACTGCTTTGTTACAAATATCAATCCCCAGTAATAATTATATGAAACAAGACTGTTAGTAAAGACAACGGGGCTGATTCAGAGTTGCACTTCCACCTTTTTTTAGGTTTAAGTGTAGACCTGAGCAATACCATGCATGTTGAATTGCAAGGGGAGGCAGCTTTAAATTGTAAAACCAGAATTAAAATTAGTAGGTGAAGTTTCTTAGCTTAACTTTATTTTATAGTATAAACATAAAGCTATGCAGTATTTTAGTTCTTTGTGTAAAAGTAATGTATTTTCCCTGCATGCAAAAAATGTTAAATTAATTGACACCCCTTACTTTGAAAAATGGTTTAGCGGAGCTGTACACTTGCACCTAAAAAAAGGTGGAAGTGCATCTCTGAATCAGCCCCAACACTAAGCAAACAATTGAACTCTATTAAAGACTAATAGAAGTTGAACAAACTTAAATAAAAGAGGTTTTAAGTAATACAAACATACATAGTACAATCATTACTCCTCTAATGGATGTCATCGGCATATTAAATGTATTGCCTAATCAAACTACTGAAAAAAGGCAATTGGTTGTACTATAAAATTTAAATATATAATATATAATATGGCAACGTATAGCAACAATCAAATAATAAAAGTAAACAAAGTAAGCTATAAAATCTGAATTAAAATATAGACACAACTATGTCATGTCATTATAAATATTTAATCTACCTGATGACATGAAAAAATGTGTTAATCTTAAAGTACAAATAATTAATGCTGATAATGTTGCTAAGTATATAAAAAAAAGATTGGTAAAAGTGAAGTTAGCATTTAAGGCACCATTTATACAGTCTAATAAATATAAGGCATGCACTTATGTTGTTAAATTTATGTATTGGCTCAAATAAAAAAAATATATATAAAAAAACTTGTTATATTCATTTCATTTCCAGTTCAGGAAACATTAATATAGCAGCAGTTTTTTCTACTGTTATAATTACAATGATCAGAAATGTAGTCCAAAATGTGGTTTCCAAATTATTTCATGATATTTATGAGATGGCCACTTGGTTTTCATAAACTTGAGGCATCTACAGATTTATTTGATAATTACTTGGCATGTTATAAGTTTTTCTCAATAAATTTGGAAATCAGTAATTACAATTAAATATGCTGTTAAAAAAAGGCTTAATTTGGGAAATTAATAATTTAAGTTAAATATGTTTTTTAATGACTGGCACTCCAGATAAAGCAAGCATTTTACTTTTTCTGATAAACACATGTAGTAAAGATTCTAGCTCGTTACAGCATTTATACTGTACACTTTACTGTGTGTGTATATAATTTTATCAAGACATACACTCCTTAAAAGTGAAGCCACATGTATGTGTAGTGTAATTCAACATTTTATCTTATTTTCCCCTTGACTTGGGCTATTTATAATATATATTTGTGGCAATCCTATTAGTTCAATAAGAACAATTTTTACAATATTTCATTATAGTTGGAGGAATATACAATTGCATCATATGGCACGATATGCAAAGAGGAAAAGAGGGAAGGTAGCCTGAAACGTAAGGCATTCCATAGGGACTGTTGCCTGCTGTAATAGAAAAGTATGCCAATCCCCTTTTACATTGGGAAGCAAATTTACCCTTGGTGTTTGTTAGATATGCAAATATCAGAATTATTCATTAATCTTTTTCTATCTAGCTACAGGATAAGTCATTATTATTCCTTAACAGTTTTCTGTTTGGTTTATTATTTACAATTAACAACTGTACCATGTTCTGATCATAAAATAAAAAATGCAATGAAGGGAAAGTAGTCTTGTTCTCTAAAAACTGCTATAAATCAAATAGTAATGTAGCTTTAAATTATCATCATTACAATATGAATCTCCTTTACTGGTTTAGGCTAAAAAATACCTACAGATAAGAAATCCAAAGACAAGGCTGCAAATTAATCCTAGTACATACAAAACACTAATAACTTTCAATTGCCCTAATGAGCAACTTGATCAACTGTGGCTTTAACTATCCATTAAAATAGGAATAAGTTAAAACACTACATTCAATGAAAGAAAGAAACAAACAAACACAATAACAAAGCAAGCAACAGGTATATCGATAAAGTGTTGAAAACTATAAATCTGACAACAAAAAAGAAAGAAGCTTATGGCTGCAGATGATGGTTTGAGCTTTGCCTCTTCTCTGATTTATATAATATGTCAAAATGTTACCAGGCATGGCAAGTCATTAAACATATTTATTTTGGGTCATCACAAGCAACAGGCATTCTGGGCACTCAAAATGTACACTTCATGAAAAGAATATTTGAGAAAACATCATCAAAATGTCATTAGTTAATATAATTGAATTTAATTGTATTGAATAAATTAATGAATAGAAAAAAATGACTGGTATGGCATACCACTGAGCACCTTCTAACACATCTCTCAGGTCTGACATAACCAGGAACACTCTATTGTTGCTGCAAATGACCATACTACTCTTGCCTGTGTACATTCTGCCCATCCAGGCCTAAAGGAAGATGTTCAGACTGCTTAAATATGGACACATAAACATCACAGAAATGTATAAATGTGTGCATATTAATGAACTCTTGTTCCATCCTAAATTACACCCTCTATCCCTTTTATAAATAATATGAGACATATTGCGATTATGCTATATTTACATACTAATCTCAGTAGTTAAATAGCTTGAAAAAATTCTCATTAAGTTTTTTTTTTAAAACATTTTATATATAACCACTCTCTGACGAGGACATTGCACTTACTGCTTATTTAAGAATACCTGAAGCCGAAGTAATGTGATTTGTAATCTTTATATATTTTTTATAGACCTAAAAGGTTATCCTGTGACAAAATGATTGATTTACATTTTGATATAGTTGTATTGTCAGGACATTTACTGAACAAATGAACTCATACTGTACATGATTTGGATTTTTTCAAGAGATTTCTATGCCTCCACAAAGCCTATGATGAAACAGAATATAAGAAGCCATGCTTTATAGTGATTATACAAAATCTAATACTGAAGGAAAAGAGCGAAAAAGCTCATCTTAAGTGTGTTGTGGATTATAAAATGACAGTGTTAAACACCAATGCTGAAAAAGAAGAACCTGGATGTGTAAAAAAAAAAAAAAATACTGTTTCAAGAATCTAGAACACACATTGTTTATAACATTTCACTAAAAACTAGGACTGGAGAGTCCTGTTGTTTATAGTTATATACAGTGCTTTTTTTTCCTCAGAAAACGTGAGATATATATACACAAAAATGTTTCTTTAATAAATGCTTTTTAACTAGATTTTTTTAATATTTACTTTTATAATAACAAGCAAGTGCTGTATTAGTACTATGAATCTAATACTCAAATATAGGTACTGCACCTTTAATGATGGGAAGTACCTAATTAATCAGCGATCAGCTGTATAAAGACCTATAAAAATGGTTTAATGGAAACATGCATTACTGCTTGAGAAAGTCCCAACCCTTGGTGACGAAACGCGTTGCAGAAGCTACCTGACTTGTCTGCTATTTGGATTCCATGAGACCACAAAGACGAACACAGCTTATCTTTGGTTTGGTAATTTACCTCTGTATACTCATGGCGGGGATGCCCGCCCACAGTACTCAGAAACCATCAGCTCACCGCGTATCCACCACGCGGTTTCACAGACTGCTTTTAACCCTGTGTAGAATTTACACCACGCAGCTAAGCCATCTTGCTGCCTTACCTTGGAGAGATCCGGGACTGCATATTCCACGATTTTCATTTAATCTGAACCGGCTTTGTTTCTTCAACATTCACCGTTTGGACCTCCACTGCGAGACGATTGTACTATTCCTAGTCTGGAATCCTGATTACCACTATCTATCTGAAAGTGACTCCACAATATTCACTCCATCTGAACTGGCTTTGTTTCTTCAACATTCATCGTTCGGACCTCCACTGCGAGGGTTTCCCTGCGGGCCGGTTGTATTATTCCTAGTCTGGAATCCTGATTACCACTACCTATTTGAAAGCAACTCCATATCACACTTCATACAGCTAAGTACACGTTATCTGATGCTGTTTGGATGCTATTATTAACAATATTTGCAATACCAAGTCCCATTGACTTTCTATACCGTCTGTCTCATTAACATTTAGCGGCTTTTCCAATCAGACAGGAGCTATTTCACTGCATTTTTTTATGTATTTATTGTTATATTGTATGGTCATTACCATTTATTAAACTATTTCTATTTTTTACATCACTTGCTTGTTATACTAGACCACAGATTTCTTGTTAAAAGCCTGTGCCGCTGTATAAGCGGCAGGGCTTTTAACAGCGCAGTACAGCTAATACGGGGCAGCTATGGGAGCCCTGTATGACCAAACCTGTTACTGCGAATGGCAGTTACCAAACCTATGCGGTCACTGTCATTCTAGCAGCAGATCTGCTCTTACCAGTACCGCAACATGTGACCAGGAGAGACAGCATGGGACAGAGGGAGCGTCGCGGAGGAAGGGGGAAGACATCAAAGGTAAGTAAGAGAAGACATGAACGTTGGACATAAGGGGCATACATGGAGGCTGTACATTACAAGGGGGTGACATAGAAGCTGGACATAAGGAGCACACATGGAGGCTGAACATTACAAGGGGCAAACAATGGAGGCTGGACATTACAAGGGGCATACATGAAGGCTAGACATTACAAGGGGCAGACATGGAGGCTGTACATTACAAGGGGCAGACAATGGAGGCTGGACATTAAAAGGGGCAGACATAGAGGCTGTACATTACAAGAGGCAGACATTGATGCTGGACATAAGGGGCACACATGGAGGCTGTACATTACAAGGTGCACACATGGAGGCTGTACATTACAAGGGGCAGACAATGGAGGCTGGTTATTAAAAGGGGCAGACAATGAAGGCTGGACATTACAAGGGGCACACATGGAGGCTGGACATTACAAGGGGCACACATGGAGGATGCACATTACAAGTAGTAGACAATAGAGGCTGGTTATTAAAAGGGGCAGACAATGAAGGCTAAACATTAAAAAGGGCAGACAATGGAGGCTGGATATTAAAAGGGGCAGACAATAGAGGCTGAACATTATAATGGGCAAATAATGGAGGCTGGACATTACAAGGGGCAGACATGGAGGCTGAACATTGCAAGGGGAATACATGGAAGATGGACATTACAAGGGGCAGACATGGAGGCTGTACATTACAAGATGCAGACATGGAGGCTGGACATTGCAAGGGGCAGACATGGAGGCTGGGCATTGCAAGGGGCAGACAAAGGAGGCTGTACATTAAAAGGGGCCCACAGAGGCTGGATATACAAGGGACACAATTATAAAAATTTATGAGGGGGCTGCAATAAAGACTGGAAAATTATAGAGGCTGTAATAAGGGCTGATGAGGGGTTAGTTCCTGCATTCTTTATAAAAAGAACCACTGGTTATATATGATTGAATGCAAGAGAGTCTTCGGTGACTTTGAAGCTCTTTGAAAATATGACACAATAATCAGTATTATTTCAGTGTTTAAGACAGCTAAATTGTATAAATCTTGACTAAATGATCACTAAAAATGATTGCTTGATTACTATTATTATATAATTATTAGAGAATGACAATGTTTACTCATTGTGAATCCTCACAGAGATGATCATGCCACTTATTTTAGAATGAAACATTGCTAACACACATTATAGTGAAGGGTGTGGTTTGCTACTTCAAGTAACCTGTTTTTCGACAGATCGCTTTTCAGCAATGAAGAGCTGACTGCATGGTTTCTGAAACAATGAAAGGTTCTTTTTATTTTTTATTTTACCCTAACCTTACCCTCTCCACAGCCTAAACCTCCCCTAACCATGGTCGTCCCGCCCCTTACTATCCTGGTTCACAGCCTAACCTTAACCCTCCCCTAAAGCTAACCATCCTGAATTGCATTCTAACCTTATCCCATCCCTAACCATTATCTAACTTGTCATGTACTGCAGCCTAACCCTAAGACTATTGAACATGGTACCCGTTCGGAAAGTACATTTTCATTATAAAAAGAATTAGGCAATGGTACAGCAAAAATAAAGCTTTTGGCTGTATCATTTTCCAAAATGAGTTGAACAATGCATATGTTGCTAATCAGAGACAGTACAGCAGGTACAATTTACACATTTTATGGATTATACATCTATACTTAAAATAACTCGGCAAATTTTAGGACAAAATCGACACCTCACAGAATATTAGATGCAACATGAAGATATTTAGGCAAGCAATTGTAATGACATACCCACTCAGCCGGGGGCTCCGTTGAGGAATAACCACAATTAGCTTTTCATTCCAGTCTAGTTACACTTAATGGGATGACAGATTATATCATCTTAAGCAAAAGCTAACCCTAATTGGGGATAGACTAGTCTAGTGCACCTTGATCAAAAGCCAGTGGTGAGCTATACCAAGGGGACCAAATTTTGTGAAAAACATGGAGAGCCTTCCGCTTTGTATACATGAACTTCTCATGATTCATAGTGCTGTTTACTAAACCTACCCAACCATAAAATGAAGGGGACTCCCTCGCCAGCCATATTCTGTAAAATGTGACTAATGCCAATGATGTAAGTATAAGGACAAATCTCCTCCTCCAGGTTGATTCCAAAGAGAAAGAGAAATGTCTTCGGATTTAGTGCAGGCAGTCCCGGAATCATAGGTCTCACATAATCCCAGATCTTAATATAGTAGGCCTGTGTTACCGGACACTCCCAGATTAGATGCCAAAAGTCAGCCCCCTTACTTCTGCACCTCAAACATCTAGAACATGATCTCAAGCCCATGTCATACAATCTCAGGGGGGGAAATAATATACCCTGTGAAGAACATAAAAGTGGATTTGTCGGTACCTTATGCAAGATGTGGCATATTTAGAGCTAGTTAAGACCTGGGTCCATTCTTCTTCAGTTAACTCACCAATGTCACCCACCCATTTTTCTCTCAGTTCAGGAAGGTTAGCCTCCCATCCTGTGTCCCCTAGCTTCGCATAAAGGAACAATATCGCTCTCTGGGTTGCTGCTAAATTTACCAGCTTCAGAGTGGGAGAGGATTGGATTACAACCGGACCCCTACCCAACTGAGTCTCCAGGGCATGCAACAACTGTAAATACCTAAAGAAACAGCTATTGGAGAGGATATATTCAACCCTAAGGTTAGAGAAACTACAAATAGAACCTTCACTATACATCTGTCCCACCGTTAGGATCCCTGCCTCCCGTCACACTGACCTCCCAGGAAGGGCTCTCAATTCAGGAAAGACTTCACTGCGCCGAAGAAGGGTTGAAGGATCCAACACTGTATCATCTAACATTTTTTCGTCAGTCTCCAAACTGTCAGCGCTTGTCTTATAAGAGGGGGGTGCTTTTTTCATATACTTTGCATATAAAAGAAAGTGCACAGGGGTTCGAGGAGCACCCCATACTTATCTAATCAACATTCCCAATTGTCCCCTACCCCCATCAGAAACACAAGGAATTAGGTGGGCCAGTTGGGCCACAATGTAATACAACCATAGGTCAGGTAAGGCCACACCCCTCCCTGCTTTGGTCTCTTTAGGGTAGCCAGGGAGACCCTGTGGCGTCACTCCCCCCCCCCATGCAAATGAAGAGATTAGGGAGTCAATGTGCCTAAATACTTTTTTGGGTATTGGTATTGAGGAATGTTTTAACACAAGTATTTTGGTAACATCACCATTTAAAAAAGATTGACTCTTCCAGTAACTGTAAGTGGGAGTTTCCCCCACGCATGAAATCTGACCTTAATGTCTCCTTACAAATTCACATGTGATGTTTACTATCAATTGAGGAGGTTTTTTTTGTTTTGTTTTTTTACTAAAGTTTATATAAGGCTGGTCTTGCACATAATGGGTATAAAACGTGCACAATTTCATTTAAAAAATTACATTAAACGTACAGAAACAGATATGCCATTATTGTTAAAAATAAGAAGGATAGAACTATAGTGTTGTTGATACAATAAGAGCTAGAAACCACATAAGGGTGTAGAAAAGAATTAAGGATAAGTTGAGGGTATGAAAGTACATGGCTCACTAGTTTACCTAAAGGCCTGTCTGCCTGATCAGTATGGTGACATTGCAGAAAGGCTCAGGTTTCCTTCAGGACCTGCATTGAAAGGGAGGAGAAGAGAAGGGCTGTGATCCCATCCCAGATGGAGGAGACCTTGTGGCATGTCCACCAAATATGTAGAATTGTGCCTGCTTATCCACACCATTGCCAGCATGTTGCAGTAGTAATGGGTTATATTTTGGCAAGCTTATCTGGAGTAAAATACCAGTGAAAACAGCGTTTATAAGCAATTTCCTTAATTAGGATGGATATGAAGCAAGTGGCAACTGATTCTCTAATGGTCTTCCAATAATTCTCATCAGGAGGTGGGCCCAGGACCTTCTACGACTCCCTCTCATGTCTGTGGCTCTCTTCCAAAGTGACATCTTACAGGAGGTTATACAGGTGAAACAAAATTAGAATATCGTGCAAAAGTTCATTTATTTCAGTAATTCAGCTTAAAAGGTGAAACTAATATATTATATAGACTCATTACATGCAAAATGAGATATTTCAAGCCTTTATTTGTTTTAATTTTATTGATTATGGCTTACAGCTTATGAAAACCCCAAAATCAAAGTCTAACAAAATTAAAATAATGTGAAAAGTTCAATATTGTAGACTCAAAGTGTCAACTTAAATCAGAAAATTAATTCCAAACACCTGCAAAGGGTTCCGGAGCCTTTAAATGGTCTCTCAGTCTGGATCAGTAGAATTCACAATCATGGGGAAGACTACTGACCTGGCAGTTGTGCAGAAAAGTGTAACTGACACCCTCCACAAGGAGGGAAAGCCTCAAAAGGAAATTGCAAAAGAAGTTGGATGTTCTCAAAGTGCTGTATCAAAGCAAATTAATAGAAAGTGAAGTGGAAGGGCAAAGTGTGGAAGAAAAAGGTGCACAAGCTGCAGGGATGACTGCAGCCTGGAGAGGATTGTCAGGAAAAGTCCATTCAAAAGTGTAGGGGAGCTGCACACACAGAGACGGATCCTGGACATGGGCTTCAAATGTCGAATTCCTCTTGTCAAACCACTCCTGAACAACAAACGTCAGAAGTGTCTTACCTAGGCTAAAGAAAGAAAGAACTGGTGTGTTGCTCAGTAGTCCAAAGTCCTCTTTTCTGATGAGAGCAAATTTTGCATCTCATCTGGAAACCAAGGTCCCAGAGTCTGGAGGAAGAATGGAGAGGCACACAATCCAAGATGCTTGAAGTCCAGTGTGAAGTTTCCACAGTCTGTGATGGTTTGGGGAGCCATGTCATCTGCTGGCATTGGTCCACTGTGCTTTATTAAGTCCAGAGTCAATGCAGCCATCTACCAGGACATTTTAGAGTACTTCATGCTTCCTTCAGCAGACTTGCTTTATGGAGATGGTGACTTCATTTTCCAGAAGGACTTGGCATCTGCACACACTGCCAAAGGAACCAAAACTTGTTTCAATGACTGTGGGATTACTGTGCTGGATTGGCCAGCAAACTCGCCGGACCTGAACCCCATAGAGAATCTATGGGGCATTGCCAAGAGAAAGATGAGAGACATGAGACTGAACATTGCAGAACAGCCGAATGCCGCTATTGAAGCAACCCGGTCTTCAATAACAGCTCAGCAGTGCCACTGGCTGATAGCATCCATGCCATGCTGCATTGAGGCAGTAATTCATGTACAAGGAGCCCAAACCACGTACTGAGTACATATGCATGATTATACTTTTCAGGGTGCTGACATTTCTGTATTTAAAAACTTTTTATTTATTGAGGTGGTGTGGTTTGGATCGCGATGCGAGTAGACGTGTCTCTCAGGAGCTCAGACACCACGGGAGCATATTATAAAAAAAAATGTATAAAATATAAGGGGCACCTGTTCTTCAGGAGAAGGCCTCACGGATCCCAACAATAAGGGACAGAGATTGGCTTTAAAGGGCATGTGCTGACAACAAAATCACACCAAAATTATCAATGAAAATCAAATTTATTAACCCATGGTGGTCTGGATTTAGAGTCACCCTCAAAATTAAAGTGGTTCTGCAGGTGGTGACCACAGACCACTTCTCAGTTCCTATGCTTTCTGGCTGATGTTTTGGTCACTTTTGAATGCTGGCGGTGCTTTCACTCTAGTGGTAGCATGAGACGGAGTCTACAACCCACACAAGTGGCTCAGGTAGTGCAGCTCATCCAGGATGGCACATCAATGCGAGCTGTGGCAAGAAGGTTTGCTGTGTCTGTCAGCGTAGTGTCCAGAGCATGGAGGCGCTACCAGGAGACAGGCCAGTACATCAGGAAACATGGAGGAGGCCAACAACCCAGCATCAGGACCACTACCTCCGCCATTGTGCAAGGAGGAACAGGAGGAGCACTGCCAGAGCCCTGCAAAATGACCTCCAGCAGGCCACAAACGTTCAGAAACAGACTCCATGAGGGTGGCATGAGGGCCCGATGTCCACAGGTGGGGGTTGTGCTTACAGCCCAACACCATGCAGGACGTTTGGCATTTGCCAG
>WWET01000089.1:584445-597806 GCA_011038615.1 Limnodynastes dumerilii | reverse complement strand
CTTTTTTTATTGATTTCATGTAATATTCTAATGAGATGAGATTTTGATTTTGGGGTTTTCATAAGCTGTAAACCATAATCAACAAAATTAAAACAAATAAAGTCTTGAAATATCTTACTTTGCATGTAATGAGTCTATATAATATATTAGTTTCACCTTTTAAGCTACTAAAATAAAAAAACAAAACCTTTTTTTTTATTGATTTCATGTAATATTCTAATTTTGTGAGATTTTGATTTTGGGGTTTTCATAAGCTGTAAACCATAATCAACAAAATTAAAACAAATAAAGTCTTGAAATATCTTACTTTGCATGTAATGAGTCTATATAATATATTAGTTTCACCTTTTAAGCTAAATTACTAAAATAAATGAACTTTTGCACAATATTCTAATTTTTCGAGTTTCACCTGTATAGAGTTGCTAGAGTTGATATGGTGCCACAAAGCAACGAGGAGGCTAAAGAATGGGTTTCAAATAGAGAACTAGGTGCCCATGTGGAACCCATGACACCAGGACCCAAGAAGTGTCAGAGTTGGCATTTGCTGCCTCAAGCCCCCAAACATCACCATTTCAAAGATAAACGGTTATAGAGGGCTACCCTGGCATGTCTCATTCTTCAGATATAATGGGTCTGAGAGAGCACCATTAACCATGACTCTTGCACTAGGCTATGTGTAAAGTCAAGTTGTTGCAAGGACTCGGACATGAACATCCATGATATCCTATAAGGGAATGATCTCCCTTCTTCAGTCAGACTCTCCCCCACATTACAGGTCTTCAAGCGATCACTCAAAAAGCACCTGTTCAGGGTAGCCTACTCCTCCCCTCCACTTAACATCCTCACTGCATCCTACATCTATCCCTTCTTTTAATTCCTTCCCCCTCTTCTCACTCACACCAGCAGTGCACTTCCTTCTCCCTCCTTATATCCTCTGTTAGTTCATCCCTCCTACTTAGTGTGTTAGCTTACATGAGCAGGGTCCTCATTTCTAGTGTTGTTCCCTCCTCTACCACTCCCCCCCTCACTTTGTACCCTCTTATCCCTACCTGGTGGCTCCCTCTCAACCTCTCACTGTACTCCATCCCCTTCTCACTGATCTGCCTCGCATTGCCTTGCTGTTTGTGCTTCCTTCACTTTATTGTATTTTTGTGATATTTTTATATCGTAAATTATTATGTATTGTGCTGTCCATCTCTACCCTGTATTTCTGTAGTGTATTTTGTTGTTGTATTTTGTATGGCACTGTGGGCACCTTGTGGTGCCTTATAAACAATAAAAATAATAATAATAATCTTGTTGAAGGTTTGCCGTGTGATGCAGTCAGGTAGGAGAGAAAGAGGTGGAAGGACTGGCCTCGGGGAGCATGTTATAATAGCATGAAACTTCAGTTATGCCCTAACGCAGTGTTCCCCAACCTCAGTCCTCAGGGACCACTAACAGTGCATGTTTTCCAGGTCTCACTGCTGGAGCACAGGTGTGTTCATTACTAACAGTCACATTTTAAAAGCTCCACAGGTGCTGCTCATTATATCACTTGTGATTCTTTAAGGAAACCTAGATAATATGGACTGTTAGTGGTCCCTGAGGACTGAGGTTGGGGAACACTGCCCTAACGTACTCTACCGAGGGCATGCAGGAAGTGAAGTCGGCAGTTTTCACTGCCTAGCAGGCACTAGGAGAAAAGAAGGTGCCGCCATTTTAACATGGCCTTGTTAATCCAAAGAGTAAAGTGGGTGAAGGTAACGTCAGATAACCGCTACTGGTTTAAAAGAAGGAGTAATCATCATGTATATTGCTACAATAAAGGTGGGCGCTGGAGTTAAAGTCTTTGCACAGCTCTCTGCACTATCACCTGCATGTGGCAATAAAGATGCAGGAAAACATTCCCAACACAAGAAGTCTGCCTCAACTGTTTTTATATTCTCCTCTTAACATTGATTAGTGCAAGTTGTTTTGTATTTTTAGGTCTGAGACAAGCAAGGATTTCTTGGAAATGAAAAGCAAACACAAAAGTTACATGTACCAAGGTGTTCATTCTGTGATAAAAAAAAACTGCCAGATAATATCACAGGAATGACATGTGAAGAATGTATTAATAAAGAACAAAGACAGCCATCTACTCAGATGTCAGATTGTTCAATTAATGAAATCAGCACTTGCAGATACATTTGTCACTAAAGAAGACTTAAAGAAATGTTTTCATAAAAAACCCCGGTCTATTGTCCGTAATGTTTCTGAATGTTCAGTAGTGGAATTACCTATAGTCTTTTTGGATGAATTTGTGTGTTCAAAACATAATTCTGGGGGGTCACAGGAAGAAGCTAACTTCAATCCAGTGTTAGTGGGCAACTTGCTTAGATTCATTCATAAATCACCTAAGATTGAAAAAAAACAAGGAAGAAGTAAAACTACAGGAATTATTGTTTAAAGAAGTTAGAAGAAGCTACTCAAAGAAATGGTGAATGAGGAATGATAAAAGGTTAGCCATTAAAAGTAAATTAACAATGTCATATTTTTTTTTACAAGAAGATGTTATGAAATGGGAGGAACCACCAAAAGGTTGATGTAGCGATTGCAAGAATATCAAAAAAGACTATGCTACCACTTGAAGATGCCACAGTTTTCAAAGAGGATATTGAAATAAAGAAGATTAAAGAAGCAGCAAGCAATAGCTGTGGCGACAGTAACCATCAGAGTCTTGAGAGGATGGTGCAATGAAATAAAGAGCAACATCTTGGATGGCATAAAAAGAGCTGATTTGCTGAAGTCACTGCAAAATATACAACTAGCAGTAGAATTTATCTGTGAAGCTTTACTTGATTCTGTAAGAATTGCTGGGAGAGCAGGGGCGACAGCTGCAGTAACTCGAAGGGCTCTGTGGTTAAGACCATGGTCAACAGACTTGCTTCCAATCCAAGAATAAACTATAGAGAATAAACTTTAAATAAACCATTTCAAGGTGACCTGTTTAGACAGAAACTTGATGAAATAACGAAATAATTACCAAAATATCAGGAGGGAACCCATTGGTTATGAAAAGAGACCCAGAGTGCCATTTAGAAGTTTCTTTTTGCATGTAACACCTTTGTGTTGATGCTGTGCTAGATCCAATATCAAACAGGAGAGACAATATAATTCAAAAAGCATTAAAGGCAGCAATAAAATGACAAGTGAAAGCAGGAACCTGCATGAGAATGCTGGGACTTCTGTCAGCAGCACTGGACACAAGCACATGGAAAAAATTCCATATAAGAGAATTACAAAAATGGTTCTTGGGACGATGGAACAAAGATACTCATATGACACAATATATACAATTGTCAATGGTGGGCAAACAAAAACAAAACAAACTTCCTTACAAAAGGGAAGAGCTTTGCACAACTATCATCGACAGTAGTGACCAAGCAGTACTGGTTGGGATGCAGTCAGTGGTCATCAGCGCAGTGAAGAGGACACAGTCATCTGGGAGAAGTACATTCCAACTTGAGAAAAATTGAGCCAGTCTATGAAACACTCCGCCAGTTTCAAAATGTGTTATTAAAAAAAGCTGTAGTTCAGTCAGACAACAAAGCTATAATAGCCTATATCAACAGGCAAGGGGGTACAAAAAGTGGAGCGTTAATGAAAGCAGTCAGGCCAATAATGAATTGGGCAGAACCCAATCTCCTAGAGCTTACAGTGATCTGCATTGCAGGAAAGGAAAACCTGTCAGCAGACTACTTGATTAGTCATGTCTTTCAATGATCAGAATGGTAGCTCAGCGACAGCATTTTCAACAGATTGTATAGAGATGGCCACAAATAGATGTAATAGCAACAAGAAGGTACACAATTATATTTCAAGATACCAAGAGCCCCAGGCCCTGGCCACAGATGAACTGTTGATGCCCTGGGATTTCAGGCTGGTGGACATATTTCCTCCACTTCCAATGAAGATACTAAGGAAGTTGGAGAAAAAAGCAGTAACCTTAATAGCAATTTTGCCTTTTTGTCCAAAAAGGCCTCGATACCAAAAAGCCTTACAGCTATCAGTGGATCAACCGTGGTCATTACCAATAACTCCTGACTTGGTGGGTCAGGGGAAACTGTTGCATCCGAACCCAGGCTCTTAGAAGCTAATGGTATGGTTGTTGAGGAAAGAGCCTTACAGAGACAAGGCTTTTCTCACAAGGCATTACAAACATTGCCAGGAAAGGTTCTACATCAGCCTCATAAAGGAGGATATAGAAAAAGTTAACAAACTGGTCCAAAGACAAGTTAGGGACACAGGTATCCCTACAATTCTTGAATTTCTGCAGGATGGTTTAGCAAAACGCTTAGCAACAAATTTGCTTTAAGTCCAAATATTGGTCTTATCAACTATGTTGGATAAAGACTTAGCAAAGAGTAAACATGTAATGCGGTTTCCGCAGGCAGCAAACAAAATAAATCCCAGATAGATACAGATCTTCAGTGGCACCATGGAATCTTAACTTAGTGTCGGAGGTTCTCACAGAATCTCTCTTTGAACTCTACAAGAAATTCAACTTTAATTTCTAACTTGCAAAATCACATTTCTGGTAGCAACAACATCAGCCAGATGTATTTCGGAACTACAAACTCAGAAGAACTCATAGACAGAAGTACTCTATATTAATTTATTTAATGATAAAGTAATTTTTGGGACAAATCTGAGCTTCCTTCCAAAAGTGGTATCATCTATCCACCTGATTAAAGAGATAATACTTGACCTCACTGGACCGTATTCACAGATACAATTTTGCGTTGTTTTCCTTGAGTATATTTAGGAGCAGATTAACTGTGCATGCGTAGTAACTTTTTCGTCGCAAGTTACGTAGGATTTAGGCACGGAAGTCCATCAGGCATGATTTTCTTCCGTTCGTGTGAAGTTGTGTGAAGTTATGTGAAGCTGGGCGGTGGGGGGGCATTTAAATGAGCTTTTGAGGACGCGGTTAGTCATGTACGCACGTATGTAAGTAACATATGCACGTAAATACGCACGTACAGTTAAAGGTGCCCTATGGAAGCGTAATTCACCAAAAAAACCCGTCCATGCTAGGGGAGTGTCATGGGAGTTGCCTTGCTATATGCGCGCGTATATTTGTGTACTTTAGACACACGCATCTCTGAATCCGGTCCACTATGCCTAATCCCAAAAATGACAAGGAGAGAAATTTCACAATCTGGATCTGATGAGAGCATTGAAAACATATACTTATAGAACGAAGGAATGGAGACACACAAAACAAGTTATTTGTAATAACAGATGGAAAAAATAAAGGAAGATCAGTCTCAAAATCCTTAAATGCAAGATGGTTGAGATCCTGCATTCTAGAAGCCAGAGCCGTAGCTAGAAATTTTAGCGCCAGGGGCAAAAAGAGAAGATGGCGCCCCAACCCTGAATTTGTAACCATTTTAACCTTAAAAATTAAGTTACTGCCATCACACTTTGTCTTTGCACCCTGTGCAACCGCCCCTATCATCCACCACTAGTTATGGCGCTGCTGGAAGATTACAAGTTAAAGGGCAAAGAGGCACATAAATACTTGAAAGCCCTCCTCTACAAGGTCAATAGCTTGAGAAATACCCAGCAGTGAGGGCTTAGATGAGGAGGAGGAAACCACAGATTAGTCATCTGTTAATATGTTTTCCTTGACTCCTCCATATCAGCTCGTAACTCAAATCCCAAAATGTTATGGTTTATTATTATGTTTAACCTCTTACGATAAATGTTTTAGTTGATCAAAGAGGAAGACATAGGATGCAGGGAGGAACAAACCCAGAAGAGAGGGCTGACATGGAGGAGTCAAGGACAACATATTAACAGGTGAATAATCTGCGGTTTTCTGTTCATTTATTTTCATTCACAAATGTCACATGCTGTATGTGTATCAAAATGAGGATTACTGGGTTTCAAAATTAAATTCATGGAAGTGGAAATTAGAAGGAATAATTTAGATGGAAGGGAGATAAAATAAAGATAGTTATTTGCTTTGGGAAAGAGAAAGGGTTAAAAGGGAGAGTGAAAAATTAACCAGAGTGGATGGGTTATGTGACTATTCTACACAGGAGATTCTGTCTGAACTCTTTAATACCATTTATAGTAAATAGGGTTATTTATATGTGTGAATATATTAGCATCTATGAGTTAAAATAAATGCAAAGCATAATCAGATACCAAAGGAGTAACCTCAATTCTTAACACAGAGAGTGCGACCCAAGCAGTATTGTAGGCTACAGATATTTTATTTGGTGATTTTTCTACTGACAGTTCCAATAACTTTGCACAATGCAAATATATGAATATATATTTTTTAAAGTACCGGTGCTAAAGTTAAAATGGCAAATAAACCTTTTTAATATCTTATTTTTACTAGTACAATAAATATAATTTATATTATAGCAAGCATTGCTTTATCATAAACTTAAATCAAATATGTATATAATTATAAGGACATTTATTTCAAATTTTATTACAAGAACAATATGAACACACTTTTCACATATTTCAGAAAGTCCCCACAAGAAGAAATATTGGTGTCTGAAACATCCCATAGGTCTTATTCTCAGGTTTTTATTAAAGAGTACATTAATCCACTTCACTAGGCTGTTTCTTTACTATAACCTGCTCTATTTATTGGGTGCCTGTTCCCTAGACCAAAGGAATTTACATTTTTAGTAGACACAAAATTAGTTTATCAGGAAGCTACAAAACAGAAATATTATATTTCATAAAACTCAATCTATAGGAGATAATTTGAAAGAGAAATAAAACCTGAATAGGTTTTATTGGTTTAGAAATCCAGCTTTTTAACAGAGACCGCAAACCTTGTAATGTACTTGTGCCTGTATGTCATGTCACAAAACCCATTTGGAGAATGTTGAATTACAATAAATATCAGAGAGTGTACAATATAACTGAATAGGAAAATACCTCATGCAACAAATTTGCTTTAGTTCAACTTAAATGGGTAGATATTTTAGCACCTTCGGCAATAAGGAAAGCTGATACCTCCTAATAAATTATAACCAAATTAACACTAACCAATGCCTCCTTTCAACCGTTGCAAGTCCCCACTGTGTTGCAGCTTTTCGGCTCTCTCTATTTCGAATGACAGCCATTGTAGAATTTTTTTATTATGAATGGGAGAGTATGCGATACGCATGATCACCCATTCATTTTCAGAAGTGCTGCCGCCGGAGCACTGGAGAGGTGAATAACCCTCCTTAGGGTTAGGCTGCGGGGGTGGGGGGGTTAGGCTGTGGTGGGGACTTAGGGTTAGGCTGCAGGGGGGAGACTTAAAGTTAAGCGGCGGGGGGAGGGGAGATGGAGACTTAGGGTCAGGCTGTAGAGGGGGGACTTAGGGTTGGGGGATAGAATATTTACTTACCATTTGGAGCACCATGTTTGGTGCACCGGGGATTGATTGCTATGCCTCATGAGGCATACGCAATCGATATCCCAGCGAGTTCGGAATTGGATGGGAGCTAACAGCCCTATCAAAATAGGGCCATTCGCAATGGAGACCCACACTCCTTTCAACATGGCCTAAGCAGTTATACCTCTTGCATACCATTAGATACAGTCCTGAAATACACAATTTAACTAAATAGCACAGTAAATCATTAATGGCACTCCATTAGAAACTACTGAGGAGGAAAGTGATCTAGGAGTCATTATTTCATGTGACTTAAAGGTTGCCAAGAAATGTAACAAAACAATGAGAAAGGCAAATCTGATGCTTGGTTGCATAGAGAGAGGAATTAGTAGCAGAAAGAGAGAAGTAGTGATGCGCCTTTATAGATCGTTGGTACGACCTCAACTAGAATACTGCGTTCAGTTCTGGAGGCCATATCTCCAGAAAGACATAAATACATTAGAAACTGTGCAAAGAAGAGCAACTAAAATGGTCCATGGCCTTTGTAACAAATCATACCAAGAAAGGCTAGAGGAACTAAGCATGTATAGCTTGGAGCAGAGAAGGGGGAGGGGGGATATGATAGCAGCTTTCAAATATATCAAGGGTTGTGAACGGCTAGAGGAGGGTGGCATTTTTTGAAGGAATAGGTGTAATAGAACATGAGGGCATGAATATAAAATGGAGGGTGGCAGATTCAAAGGAAATGTGCGGAAAAATTAATTCACTGAAAGGGCAATAGATAAGTGGAATAACCTCCCATCTGAGGTGGTTGAGGCTAACACAGTAGAACAGTTTAAACATGCTTGGTATAAATATAAGGATATCCTAAATCTTAAACTAAATTGAGGGTAAATAGGTACTAGGGTCAGTATAGTTTTAAATAAACAACTGGGCAGACTGGATGGGCCATGTGGTTCTTATCTGCGCACTCTTTCACTTTCTATGTTTAAATAAGAAATTCTGACACTTTCTCTCTATTGATCTTCCGAATGCATGATGTTTAGAATTTTATTGTGTCAACATAGCTAAAGCTGGGCACACAACTATGCAGTTATAGGACCAATCATATGATTTCAGACTGTTTGGAATGATATTATAAGATTATGTATGCTCACTTGATTTTGACTTGTAGTAATAAAAAAGATTGCATTGGATGAATTTGTTTTATGAACATTCTGTAAATCATGATCCCGGATAGTATGATGTCAGACAAATGTGGGTAGTGTGTATGCCCATCCAAGAGTTTGTCTTAATTTCCTAATAGTCTACTACACAGCAGAGGCATAAAGCTGTACAGCGAGTATAGATTCACAATTGTTTCAGCAGATGATTAGGAGATATAATGACCTCATATCTTTGATAAATTGGTATAGTGTGTACACATGAATTTGTATGTTCATTTTGGCTTGCAATTGTCAGTTAAATTTTAAAAGCCACTGCATCTCATGTGTGACTGCAAAGGTGTGTGGTCTGGTTTAAAATGTCAACAGGTTAAAATGCAGATAAGTCAACATTTCGACAGTTGAGTATTAGGTTAGTATTATTTTGTAACATCTGTAAACTTAATTTAATGCAGGCATTTTATAAAAAAACTTCAAAAAAGTAATAATAGATATGTAATATACATCTAATACTAACAAAATACTCAACTGTTGACATTTTGACCTTTCAACAATTTCAGCTGTTGACATTTTGACTGTCGACATAACAATTTGTTACACGCTGCAATATGGCAGCAGTGTGTAATATTATCATTGTACTGTGTCAGGGTACTATGGGCTCTTGTTTCCCCTGCAGCATTCCTTGCTGCTAAGGATCCTAGTTGATTACCTTGCAGCTGGGATGCCTTAGCTGAGGATTTGGCTGTGTGCATTCAGCAGTCAATGGGGATGTGGCTCTCCCCTCTCAGCTGAAAGCCTCCTTGTCGGTCATTCTCATGTGCTTCTAGTTACTAGTGTTCCTGTCAATGCTCCTGTTGTTATATCAGTTCTTATCCTGTGAACAAGTGCTTTCTCTCCATCTTGTTTATTGTTCCCTAATTCCTGTACATTTGCCCCCTGCATGTGTGAGCTGAGTAAGTGCCCGTTTGCTTGTTATCTGTGCTCTCGTGTTTTGTGCTGCAATCTGCACAACTCTGATTACCACCACCTGTCAGTTTATCCAGTCTGCCTGTTAGTACTTCTGTTCCTCTGTGTACTTTTTATTTTGGTGCTTTCCTCTTGCATTATTCTGTTTATGACAGTTTGCCTGTACTCATACTAACCTGTACTTAGTTTGTTTGTTCACCTGCACACCAGCTTGCCTGGTCAACACAGCATACTATCTGTGCTTACCTTGTTTACTCACCTGCATGAGAGCTTGCCTGGTCCATACAGTGCAGTATCTGTGCTTAACTTGTCTATTCACTGGCACACCAACTTGCCTGGTCAATCTTGTGTATATTAACTTACCTGGTTTACTCTGATGTACACTGGCATGTCCGGTCTATCTGATTCATTTTCCTGTGCATTCTTTGTGGCCTTGTCTGTGCACCAGTTGTCTGGACTAGTCTGTGTCTTCACTCCTGCCTGTACCTAGTTTGATATCTGCCCTTCAGCCGGCCTGGTTGTTATTCAGTGGTCTCCTGCATCTGTACTCCCTATTTATCTAGTCTGCTCCCAGGCCTACCTGTGTGGTCAAAGAATTTCTAGCCTGCGCCACCATACACACAAATAGACTTTCAAATAAATTTATTCAGATAGGTAAAAACATGCAACATAAAATGTAACAATGTGTTACAACAATGTAGTTGATGTGGTGGGGAGTGGCCCTCAACCCACCACTAGCATACGTACATAACACGGTTAGTTAACCAAACAAGCAATGTCAAGTGTTACAATGTGCAACAAGAATACAGTTTAGTGTGGTGGGGAGATAATGCTATCTCAGAAGTCAATTGATTGTGATTTACAAAGTAAAATATATCATAGCAATATATTTAAGATTAAAACTGCAACTGAAAAATTGACTGTCGCCAATACCTAGCTTATAAAAAAATAAATAAAAAACAAACAGTGTTTAGTTTGTTAAATAAAATGTAAAACAACTAATCTTCTTTATTATAGTTTTTTTCTGGCTTAGGTGAACGAAACATCCATCCTATTAATATTTAATTCTGTAATTTTCTATTAAACATTAAAATAAGACAATGTAGAATTCACAATCTGATGACAATTTCTCCCACACAATAAGAACATATGGGAAGGTTACTTTGACCCTCATAAATGCATATTCCTTTTTGTAATAGGGAAAGGAACATATGACCCTGTACATCAGGCCTCAGGAAAAACATTACATTTTTTAAATAACAGTTGCAAAAAATGGTAACATTAAATGGGAGTTTCATGTAATATTTTTTTATTATACCAGGAACTTACTCCATTGCCCTTTTAAGTGGGTAGTTAGAAGGCCTATATAAATATATAAAAAATTCAACTACTAAGAAGTATTTTAGAATTTGAAAGAAATTATTTAAATATAAAGAATTTAAACATAATACTTATTATACTGTTGCCTTGTCAGCCAGCTACTGTGCATTTTTCTCAGTCTATAAAGTGCATCACATATGGGTTGTTCTATAGCAGATAGTTTTGTATTATATTGAATTAATATTGTTTTAACTGACAACATACCTATCGTGGCTCCTGATTCTGGTCGATTCAAAGAGCTAATTATTACAAAACCAAATCCCTCATTCTCCTTACGGTGGATGACCACATCACCAGACTGTGAGTTCTGGGAGGAGAAGCCCTCGGGAGGCGACGTGTTGCTCTGAGCAGTATGGTTACTGTTTGGGTATGCAGAGTCACTTCTAGGGGAGCTGTGATGTGTTGACACAGAGCCAGGACTCCTGCCATTCTCTGGGCAGTTATCACCTACAAACAGTAAAACACAAGTAACTCAATTTTAAGACAATACATTAGATATCTGTTTTTAGCTAACATAGTAGCACCCTTTATGTATCTTTCCAAAACAAAGTCTTTATTGCAAAAAAAAAATTACAGGTTAACATTTCACTTACTTAAAGTATGAATGTTGGGCATAAAAGGCTATTTACTCCCCTATTTTACATTGCAATTTAATAAATAAGTTGATGTAGTATACGAGATAATGTAATGCAGCACTTATTAATTAGATGGTTTGCTAAAATAAAATCGATGTAAAAAAAATTTATTCAACGCTGAGCAAGTACATTTCTTTTTGTGCATTTAAAAACCATGAAAAGTCGCCCATTATTTGAACTTTCCTAGTGCTTGCACATTGATCACTGAAGATCCTCTTGAATAGTAAATCTGTTGTGTTGCGTTGCTTCAAATAGGGAACAGATCTTTATTTTCCCCCTCTCCCCCAGTTTCTATTAAAGACATAATAATTAAAAACTTTGAACAGAAAACACAATGAATCCGATGTATGTTACATTAAAACAGGGAAATAAAAATGTGTCCAAATAAATGTTTTGTCACTGACAGATAGAAAACAATCATGTTATAGAGCCATTTGACAATCTATAGTATGGATTGCTTTAGTCCATCTTATATAGCTTACCTATGGTTAGCACCTTTCGTCTCACAGTTAAATTGACTTGTCCGTTACGAGCAGCATTATGCATGAGATCAATCACATATCGGTGAGTTTTGCCAGCAACTGGGATTCCATCTACGTATAACAATTCATCGCCAGGACGTAGGCGGCCATCTCTATCCGCAGAGCCCATGGCTATTACTGCACCAATTAAAATCTGGAGGAGAAAAACACTTGAAACCACGTGCAGGACATTAAATAAGCTTCTCAAAACATGCAACAACTAAGGATTGGCAAGAATATAACATTGATGTAATTTGTAACAGTCAATACAAAAGAAAAATATAGTTTGTCAACCGATTTTAACCACTTTAATGTGACTGAACTGTTTAGATATTTATGCAGTCATCTACCTTGGCACATTGGCAAAGCATAAGAACCCACACAGTAAGAAATTTATGTATTAGCTGATAATCTATACCCCCCCATAGAGGCTTATCACTATTTAATATATTATAGCTACCTAAAAAAATGACACCTTTGTTTAGATTTGAACTAATGTGCGCTAAAGCATGTCACTGTCTCAAAGGGACAAGAAACAGTTTAGAGAATGATACTACTTTCAACCAGTTATTTATTTCATTATAATGTATTTTCATGCCAGTTCACTTTAGGAAGTATAAACCCCCCCCCCCCCACAAAAACCTTTACATGGTTACAATTTTCAGTTGGCTTACCAATATGAGAACAGCTTAAAAGGTTTTTTTTCCCTAGAATTTAGGCCATTGCTTCTATTGCACCAGGGGTTCCAGCTCTGAGCTTCTACAGCAATAAATATATTTTTACAATTTTTACATCAAATACTAAAAGCACAAATATTACTTGTATCCTTCTTTTCCTATATATAGGACAAAAATTGTTCATATGCTCAGTCAAAGTTCCAAGGGGAATTCTTTTTAAATGCTTCTGCTCTAAATCTTTAACAAAGGAACGTTAAACATTAAAAAGTCTAACAAAGCATTAATGTTACACTTTTAGAAATTCACTTGAAACTCAAAGCTCTAAAAGATAAATTTAAACATTATACAAGCTTTGAAACATTTTCTGCATAAGGAACAATGTTCTGTGTATTTAACGTGAAGTGTTTAGATAGTTTTACAACTAGCAAAATAGTTTAATAAACAAATTCATTCATTTCATTTGCATGTCTGTTATAGTAGTAGCCAATGGCGTATCTATAATGAGTGCGTGTGGAGTGCACATGGGTCTCTCAAAACAGGGGCCTTGTGACACACACTCTGCACCACAATCTATTTCTTTAGTTCAACCCTTTTTCTGACTTTTTTTTGTTTTTTTTAAATAATATTTTCCGTGGGTG
>WWET01000089.1:562584-584399 GCA_011038615.1 Limnodynastes dumerilii | reverse complement strand
CAACAGGGTGTGGGATGTGGGGGTGGCCTGGGTTTGGAGCTCTTAGGGGATGGGGGGGTTGTTTGTATAATCAGCATATACTACATTGATTTAACTTATTAAGGATGGGATAAAACTACAAAAGTGAATGGGATTCCAGCTGTCATTTTACAGAATGTACTATATAGATGATAGTTGGAATTTGATTGCCTGCTATAAGAATCATCTCAATATTTTCTCAACTTTTATACATCTACCCACAAGGCTAATTAGCAAGTTACAGTACTAAAGCTTAGATGTTTATGTTTTACAAAGACTACTGCAGAATATAGAACACAGTTCATTTCCTTTGTTGCACAGGCCATGTTTCAATAATATTCTTGCCATATAACCCCATACTGACAAGTTACCACAGCAAACTTCAGACAGGCAATCACAAAATGCTGGGATTTAGAATGGATGTAAAGATTTTGGTATAGAAGGCACATTTAAATACATCAATAGGTACCTTAATTAATTCTAGATTTATTATTATGTTTTTTTCCATTTTTAATAATTGTGGGCTGACTGACTAGAAATGGCAAGAGGGTTCAAGTATGAGGAAACTTGTGTGAGCCTGAAAGATATGTGATGATATGTGCGTTTCCTGGAAGTCTGTACTTCAAAAAGACAGCCAAACGTGCTAATATTTTGCCAGCAGTGGGTTCTAAAGGAAATGACACACTGTATATTGATAGTTGATACAGTGCTGTTTTATATTATTTAAGTTGAGAGTATATTTCAGTTCTGCATTATTGCAAGTTTATTACATTTTTAGCATAAAGCATTTTCTTATAATGAATAGAAGTCTCTATAGCCAATATGTATTCAACTTTAAGAGATGTGTGAAGATCAAATTTCCAGGGTACTTTCATATTAAAAGATAATATTGAAGAATGGGCCTTTTAATCCTTTCTCCTCTAATTCATACTTCTGAAGCTTATCCCTTCAAAGGAAAAAGACAGGCATGTTGAATGTATAAATTCATATATTAGACAGTGCATAGGAAAGGATGCTTCAAACTGATTTGGAGGTTTAAAACAATAAAATAATATCTATCTGTACTGTATCCTCTTCTCTTTGTCATTAAAATTAAATTTCAGGGGGTTTCTCAATGCAGTCAAATGTCACTTTAGTAAATATAGCCTTGGTCCAGACCACAATACCAAACATTGCACATTTTAGTTGTGTTGCTCCCCTTGTGGCACGGAGAAGGAAGCTTAATGAATTTAGGTCAGGTGGGGCATAATTTACATAAATGCACTTTACCCAGGCCACAGTCTCTTAACATGAATGTACACCATGGTGCTTGAAAAGTAACAACAAATGATGAAACAATATATTTTTGCAGACAAGCAAATTCACATTCATGTATACTAACATTAATACAAAACCAAAAGAACACAATATAGTGCCATAATAAATGATAACCTACAGCTCTGTCCTTGGATGTACTTTTTTTTTTTTTTACCTGTGCGTACTTTTTTTTTTACTTGTGTGTAATTCAGGTTCAGTCTGTGCTCCATTAATGCAGAATAAAAGCAGCAATAATTTAGACATGACATGAAAACGTAAACAGGCCTAAGAGCTATGCCACTTAAAAGCAGATCAGCACTTGAGATGTGACTATTCATATGCTAGTTCATTGGACACTGAACCTATCACTTGCTGCATTATAAGAATTCTCCCTTCTTCTATTTTGAAGTTTACCAATGTTTTCATCAAATGGACTAACTTAATATAATTCTCTGCACCAAGCGCGACCAAGCTGTTGGTAATCAATTATTGCCCCGGATCACCTGAGCACGGAGTTTAGACTACACAGAGGCATTTCCATCCAGCCACTACATGCGACACCCCCGGACAATCTATCTAGTTCACCAGAGTTTCTGGAAGGCATTTAAATACCCTATACCCTACCAATTGATATCTCTGCATTGGTTTAATGTCTGGGTGAATCAGCAAACATGATTTTGTAACAGCCTGGTAGAACGTTACTACGGGTGATCGCTGCATCTTCATTACACTGTTCCACGCTAATCACTGCTTACAAGTCTCAGGAACCATCTGAGAAAATACACGTGCTTCAGCTTAACGTAGTATATTTTATTCCATATGTGATAAGACTGGCATCCTCACTAGTCAAAATGATCCATTCGTGCTTGATATTTATCCATCATTGTCTAACAACAGGCAACTTTCTATAGAGGATCTTTTAAGGAAATCAGTTGGACTTTTTTTTAACCTTTTTTCCACCGACAATTGCAGTCCAAGTATTAATACTGGGAGAATTCCACTCATTAGAATTAACATTTGCACAATTTGATTGCCGTGTGGCATAACTTTGAGCTTTTTTTCTCTCTGATAGAGTGTCGTTGCTAGCAAGTAAATTTTATTTTTTTATGCTGTATATTTTATTGTTGATTTTTATTTGGTGCTAATTAAACATTTCTATATTTCTACTCAGAGCGCTAACATTTATTTATTTTTAGTTCAGTAATATGTTTCAAATACATTATCTGTCCAATAGAGTTACCACAATTGCAGTATGACATACATTTAATAAACATTTTAGGTTATTAAAGATGGATATCAACTATTGCACTTAAACCTTAATATTTACAGGTGTAGTAGTGTAGTCCTGAAATAAGTATTATAATTTACCAAGTTACACAAAAATATTTGTTGACCCAAGTCATAAAATGAAGGGCCGGATCCTGAACTAGGAGCGTATGGAGGGATTCCATATGCCCGCTTGCTCCTAAGTTCCATGTGTGAGTGAAAAGGGCACTCCCCCACTCACAAACAGAATTTTGGACACTTACGTGTCTAGGATTCTACTTTGTCTTGTCCGTACGTAAGTGTAAACATGCGAACAAGACAATCGTATGTTAGGGCTAAACCCAGCCTTTACTGTATGAGTTAAATAGTAAGTCCAGCCCACCATGCGTATAACCTATGCACAGAGACCTGGCATGCCTTACAAACCAGTTCTTTATGTCCAGAACTTCCATTCGTAACCGTGGTACTGTGCACGCGCTGTTTCAATGAGACAGGTGACTTACACATATAGCGTGCTACAGTCACCTGTCTTTCTTACATCAGGAAAAGATAAGGTGTTAAAACCAATAATTTTGTATGAAAAAATCAATAACCTATCATTGTAGAAATTGTTTACATTATAAAGACTATGGGCAAATGAAGAACTTACTGGTTGTCCAGGTTCATCTCCACCAAGTATCCTGAAGCCAAATCCTGATTCTTGCCGTCGAAGATGAACATCTAATTCCTTATAATCAGGGCCTGTTGGGTAAGGAAAACAGTTCTATAATTCTAACAAAACACATTCATATAAACATCACTAGAAATAAAATATCCAAATATGAATTGTGGAAATGATTACTAATGATGAAAGGTTCATGGATGTTAATAATTTGACATGGATTACAAACTAAAAAACAAACAGTGAACATTAAGAAACCATGGCAAACTAACAGATATAATGTTATTTAACGGATTAATTTTATTTCACAGTACAAAAGAAAGGTTAATTTCACTGACACAGATGTTTAGACATAGTATTGCATCAAATTTATATCATTAAGTGTTTTGAGGGTCATTCTTCATTGTTGCATACAGTAAATATAGTGCTCAGTGGGGCCTACAGTAGACACTTATAAGAGCTCATACACATACTGTACTTTGTCCAAAAGCAGCTCAACCCATTTGCAGATATTCTGGAAAAAGTGTCTCCTGTATAGAATTGTTAAATATAAATGAGCCATTCACTTTGAGATATCATTGTGTGATGAAATGCTTTTGTTTCTTTTTCACATATTTCGTGCAGTATTTTAACCATGTGTTGTTCCCTGTCACTGGCTCATTGTAATTGTTATTGAGCATTGTTACTATACAACCCGGCCTCTATATATCAAGCATAAATCACAAAGGACCTATAGAGTGTAAGCTTGCAGGCAGCACCCTCTTACCCACCCTGTCTGTCTCTTATCATGTTAAAATTGCAAAGTGCTACTTAATGTTATCTTGCTATATGAAAACATACCCTCCAACTGTACCTATTTAGCAGGTACAGTACTGGTTTTTAATGGTCTGTACCGGCTAAAAGGCCTCCTGTACCGGATTGTGGCCCAGCTGCTCCCTCCCCCTATACTCCTTTTCCAGCCCTGCAGCATCTGATCACTATAGCAGAGCTGCAGGCACAGATTCCTACCCTCTCCTGTGAGTGTTTAGCTCATATGATAAAGTGCAAATGAGATTTTACACCTTATCATACATGCAAATGAAAGATTAAAGCCCCGCCCCTTAATGGGACAAACCACGCCCCCAGGTGTACAGATTTTCTATTATTAAATGTTGGAGGGTATGTGAAAACCTGTCAATAAATAAAAGAACTAAATAATTGCTACATTATATTGTCACACACACAATGAATCCATCCATAGTGAAAGACATCACTGCTGTGCTATTTATTTATGTATTAAAGAAGAAAAAAAGGAGGGTAAATCTCAAACTAAATTGAGGGTAAATAGGGTCTAGGGTCAGTATAGTTTTAAATAAACAACTGGGCAGACTGGATGGGCCATGTGGCTCTTATCTGCCATCACTTTCTATGTTTCTATGTCTATGTTACTATATTATATTGTGAATTTAAATAAAAGTGGACAGTGACTTCATTTTTATAATTATTTATTTTCCTACTTTTTCTATATATTTGTAATTGTTGCTCCGTTTTAAATATTTATTAATAAATTCTATATTTTATATTTAAAGACATAAAACACTACCTTTTCTTTCTGTTTGTTTACATGTGCTGTATGTATGTATGTATGTATGTATGTATGTATGTATGCATGTATGCATGTCTAGAATCTAGGCATCCAAAGTGAAGTTCTTAGAGGACAGATATTATGAACATGTAAAAGAAAATGTGTCTACAGAAACCATCTCGAGAATATAATTGTTATAAAGGAAATCAACTCTTATTTGTAACAACTACATTTACAGTACATTTTAAAACTGTGTTAAAAGTTAAGCAAAGGAAATATTACATCTTTTCATAATGTCCTAATGATATTTGTATTTGCTTAAATAACATGAAAATAAAGAGCACATTTAACGTATTTGAAAACATTTCATAATTATTTATTTATTTATTTTTTAACACCCGCATGGCTATATTAGTGACTGAATCAGTCTCATAACATTTAGGGATGACTGAACCAGTCACATAAAGACATTTAACCAGTTTAACAAATTAGTATAAATAAAAATGTTGTCAGGAATGTTTTATGAGCAAAGAAGAAAAAACATGTTCTAGCCACCCACCAGTTCACCAAGCTAAACATGCCTAAGCTTAAATGGTGATACCTGAACACTTTATAATTGTGGTCACCAGATTCAAACACCAGCTTCAGACTGTAATATTCGTTGTTCAAATGAGAAAACACATGTAAAATACTTCTTAAAGAATTGAAATAGTGTTAAAAAAATATATATTTGAATTCACTGTTATCTAGTGGTGGGTTTGAGGTTAAAGGACTTCTGAACCACGTTCCCATATGCAGTGCGTTGTCATGCCAGTACTGTAAATTGTAATACTGAGTCACACCCACATGCTAACAAACACACAGGCACATTCAAATTATTTTTTAAAAGGTGAACAATTGTCTATTGTAACATTATCTTGGCTTAAAAAGAGCACTGTAAAATATGTATTTTATAATATTTCTTATTATTTATGTAAAAGATAGATAGATTGGATCTTCTTGTTTATAGTAAAATAGGTTATGCAAGTCAGTAGACTAAAGTCCCATGGCTATTGATTCTTGTAGTGGTCAATGTAAACAAACAATGAAGTAAAAAATGAGAAACAACAAAGTTTTATAAAAGACAATGGACACAGGACACACGGTTACGGTGAGATACAGAATGATGCAGACGTATTTCACAGGACAATGGGTGCTATAAAATACTTGCCAGCAGGATCCGATCTGAAACCAGCTCTGGGTGGTACTTGCTCTGAATAGGAAGATGAGGAATGTTCCATAAGAAAAAATATATTAGCATATTAAATGCATATCACCTCATTCTTGTTGTTCGTTATTTATACTTGCATAAAGTGTATTCCATAGAAAAGATTTGCTACATTCTTTGCGGGAATAAATCAACTATATCACTAAATGTAAATAACACATTTAAAAAAAAATAATTGGAACTGTCGTTATAATTGTCAAACAGACATATTATTAGAACATTTCAATTTTGAATGATTATAATTGTACCCAACATTTTTTTTTAATCATGATAACCCATTGAATATGTTTACAACAAAAATACATGTTAATGTGTAATCCTTCCTTGAAAATTTTATTATTACAAAAAATGGAAATAATTATTATTATAAAAACTTAAATAATTACATTTTTTAAACAAAACAGCTTTGCAAATGTGTGAAAACCTGCAGATTTCGGACACTTATTTTGTACTATTGTTGTATAAAACAAATAACTAATACTAGGTTAATCTGTTGGTCAATTAGTCAGTTTAAATGATTCTTAAATTTATTACATATCCTTAGTTAAATAAGCTTTTAACAAGATAAGACTAAAATGATAAGTATTAAATTATTATTTTTGAAAGTTGCAGAGAATTATATATTATGATCTTTAATTTTCTCAATAAAATCTATTCTAAACATAGAACTGTGTTTAACTAGTTAAAGGCCTTGTGGGAACAAGAAGATTGCAAATGCTCAAACAAAAGCAAATTATTGTACATATTCTTTAACACATGAACCCAATAGTTAAGATCGTACATGGAGTTGGGGGAGATGGTAGTAGTGTGTGTCCACTATGCGATGGTCCCGTTGCTCTGACCTTTATAATGGTATTTGAGGACATAGATCCTGATTCAGAGGTTGAAAATTATAGAGGAAAGTTACTCCTGGGCTAAACCTTGTTGATTGCAGGGGAGTTATATTTTATCTGTTGCAAACAGTATTAGAGTTGAGAGGTGGTATTTCCCAGCCCAAGTATACCAGTGAAATAGTAAAGCTGGTCAGCATCAGTGTGCAATAAGCAATTCAAAGATATATCCCTGCATGCAAAGAATACAATTAACTTTACTCCCCCTGAAATCAAAATTGGTTTTCCCAGAAGTAATTTTCCTCTCTTATTTTCAATCTCTGAATCAGGTCCATAATGTATAGCTGACATAAGAAACTAAGGGTGGATTATAATAGTTTAAAATCAGAGTTCAGAGACCTCTTATAGATAAATGTCTAAAGTAAACTAACCAACCAAACACAAAAGCAACAACCACATCTGTTTTAGAATCACAATGACTGTTTGAATGATGTCCTATCATTTATTAAATGTAATAGTCATAACTATTTCAAGTATACATAAAATAGATTTATATGTAGAAAAACACAATTTTGTTAGTATAACAAATAGGTTATAGAAAATGCATTTTCTTACACAGCAGCAATTTTTTTTATTATAGCAAAACATTATTTGTCTATGAAACCATTTAAGGGATTGCATCAATATTTCTGTTTGTACCTGATACCATCCTTTATAGAATTTTTACCAATTCCCTTCCAGGGGAAATATGCCATTTATGATTGCAGGGACATCTGTACAAGCTTCTGTACAAAATGCCTGGAAGCATTACACGACAAAGTCTGTTACAGAACTGCCTGCTTAGTAATAGGGCTGTACGGGTCACTAACCTGGCAAGAAAATGCGGACTAAAGAGGTTCTCTGCATGGTATTTATACCTCTTGCTAATGCACAATGGGGAAAAAAACTTTACATAGTCGTTTGAATAAAATCAGTGGGTTTAATAACGTCTGAAAGTTTTACTTTTACGTTCAATAAAATGTTATTTATGACATTAGTACAAACAATTATTAAATGGAATTCTCAGGTTAGCTGCATTGTTGGAGATTAATTGCAGCAGAAAATATTTTACGATCAATCTCTCTTTATATATCAAAAAATCTTGTAGTTATTGTGTGGTATTAGTTTATTATCTATGGTGTAAGTTGTGGATTAAGATGGGTAAAAATGATTTACTTACACAAATATAGGTCATGGCGTATCAGAATTGTGTGTTTGCACAGCAAGCTTGGATAGCTTGACTAATGGAGAACAGGAAAACCTCATAATTAATTAAACTAAACTAACAATGTTGATATGCCATGAATTGTGTGTTTTCAAAGTGTTTGGTTAAATGTGTATTGATTATGGTGCACATAAGTAATCGTTATACTCCATGTGAATGTTTAGACACAGGGCTCTTTTATTGGAAGCACTTGGTGAAAGTCACTCGCCCACCTTTTCAGCAGTTCAACCAGCTGGTTACCTGGGGCAGGACCTTTTTTATATAGTGATCCTACAGTAGGTCTACAGTAAAGCTGGCCATACACTAGAGCAATTATCGCTCCCAGCGTGTGGCTGACGATAAACGGGACGATTTTCCCCTGGGGGAAGGTCCCGATATCGGCACCATACACTAGAAGAGGCTGGGGGCGATAATCTATTGGCTGGCTGCAGTCTCTCTCCGATTGGCTGGGTCTCCTGTCAATCTTGACAGGAAACCCATGCAGCCAGCTTATTGGTTGGCTGCAAAAAAAAAAAAAAAGATCAATGGTAAAAAATCACACTGACAGGCTGTTGCACGGTGTCCTCTCTCCCTCTGTCTGGGCAGACAACGCTGTAAACCCGGGAGAGGGTGAAAGACACAGTGCTGCAGCCTGTCAGTGTGTGGGGCTCTGAAGCGCTCTGCCCTCTCTCCTTCTGTGATAAATGTCTGTCTAGCAGTCATTTTACACATAAAAAAATCATTAGAAATCTTGTATGAATATCTAACTAGAGCGATATTTGGCCCAATCCACGATAATTGTGCGGTTGGCCCGATAATCGCTCTAGTGTATGGCCAGTTTAAGTCATATAAAGGAATGGAAGCATGACTAAGACGCATATGAATAACTTTGGTAATAAAGTAGAGCAAATGTATCAACTCAAAATATTAGTTGAGTATTGGTACCTTTTTCTTAAATTAAATAAAAAATGGCACTGGTTAGTTGCTAATTGTAAGTTCCTCTGTTATTTTGTTTAATCACATAAATGGAAATAATACATAGTACAAAGAGAAAAAAAAATCAATGTTGTTTGCAGCACTAAAATGAGCTTGACAGCCAAGCTCTTTTGCAAATCCAAACACCTCACATGTGAGTGCATGATTGATCTCTCCCTTATAAAGATTCTGCCAGTAGTGCATTCACCCAAACTAAATCCAGAGATTGTAGCACTTAATGACTTGCCAGCCTTATTTCATTCAATAATGATTAATAGTCTGGTACTTCAAATGTTGCAAAAACCACTGATTATAAAATAAAAGCAATCAGATGTGTGTGAAAAAGTGGCATGGCTTCATTGCATCTGACAATGCAAGGTAAAGCTTTGTTACATAATCAGGGTCAACTAACATCAGCAAGGCATACAGCCAGCAAACTACCTGCCTGATTACTGGGTCTATACGGCAGCATTTACTGAAAGCTTGTCGTAACAGCTTCAATTACACGCATTCAGATCTACCTTTAAGTAGGCCAATGTTAACTATGTAAATAAAGAATGACTTTCAGCCACAATCATTAGAACTGCTGTCTCACAGAGCTGGGGTCTTACTATACCTTAATTAGGGGACAACACATGGCTCCACTGCTTTAAGAACTAGCAGAGCCAAGCAACATCTGGGCCCATGGCTGTCTGCACTGTGTAAGCTGCTGGGAGAGAGACCAACAACATGCTGACGTGATGACAGCCATGCTGGGTGTCTTTCTGCCAAGCTGCAGACAGTGCAGCACCATGGAGGAAAAGGACATAAGGAAACCGTTAAATGGTTTAATTATGGGGTGTTCATGTGAATAGAATTAAATAATAGTAAAGACCTTTATTATGGGACATATAGATTATAAAGCTCTTTCTTTCCCAGCTCTGTTCACTTTATAGTATTCCCATAATATAGAGTTGTGTTATGGGGGGAATATAAAGGCCTATTACTGGGGACAATCTAATCACAAATGAGGGATATTATTATATAGTATATCCTCATGAATAAGTTCTCTTTTTGTCCCACTTTACAATTTTAGTAATACAATTCCTTATAAATAATTAAGAATCATTGTTTTAAAATGATGCACAGTGCATTGATATATGAACAAACACTCACAGAAAGAAAGAGATAACATTACACTGCATAACACACGGGCTTACTCAATGACTGGTTACTTGACTACAGTGTCCACGGATGCCATGAACGTAAGTTTCAAATGATTGACTAGGACCAGCCCTATATCCCGTATATAGTTGTAGTTCACCATATCATTTGATGACAGTGAAAAACAGGATTTCAACTATGTGTAATGGATCCCAGTGCACTGTTTCCCAATATAATTCCTATCTCCTACTCTGAGGGGAAGTCATGAATCATGAATATTTGATAAAATATTCCTTATTTTACTTTTTATGGATGTCATAACAGAACTCTGCAAATAATATACTTTTCTTTATAAACAAAAAAGAGGAGGGCGTCAAAAAGAAACTATAGCCTTTACCTAAATATGTCCTTACGCCTCTGCTGTCTCTAATTTGGGGACAGGGACAATTTTGTCTGTACATTACAGTTTTCTTATCACAATAATATGCTGAAACTTTGCAATAATGTCTAAATATAGCATCTTGGGTCACTGCATTTTTATATGAAAACTCATGATAAAAAAGATTCAAATCTCCAACACCATTAAAAAAACTATATATGGATTATCAAGAATATCTCTGTAAATGTGAGCAACTTTTTTATTGCTCTAATTAAATTATTATTAATGAGAATTAGGAATGTTCTGCACCTATTTGGCTATTATATTACTTAATAATGGAATGGTTTAAAAAATTAACAACAATTGTACATGGAGTTGATAAAAAATAACTTCAAAATAAAATGCTATTATCATCTAATAAAGTACTGGATCCACAGAGCAAGGTGGGAGGTAAGAAAATTGTACAGCAAGGGCTTGGTTAAGTTTACATACTATCCAGATTTCTGCACTGTCCCCATATTATTTGGGGATTGTGTGAAATTATTAATGTAGGGTCCTGCAATTTTAAGTCCTTGTAGGGCTCCCCTCACATGCATGGTAATAAGGATCCAGTTGCAATACAGCCTCAAGTCTCTACCGCCACTGAGCTTGGAGCTTCAAGAGCTGCAGTAGCAAAGGTCTGGAACCAGTCTCCCATTATGAACTTAAGACTGATCATTGTAGAACTAACAACTGCCACAAAACGGACCAACCTATTAATTTTATACAGCTACTAGATTATTGTTAATTTTTTTTAGCATTTAGGATTTTACTTACGCCTACTTTCATAAATTGCTCTTGATTTTTCATAAAGTTCATAGGGGTCAGGTTTTCGTGGATCAAAGGCATCTGTAGAATCGGGAAATGAGCTTCTATGTAACGTTGGTGGGTATGGGAGATTTGGTGGTAACGATGGTGCCGATACACTAGTTTGGGGACTTCCTTGATTCTCCCATCGCTCTATAACCTACAACACAAAAATATGATTTACTACATAATCAATATCTCAATGAAACTATGTTGCTTGTTTATATATCACATTAGCCTAAATTAGCCTGTTTGGTACAATAAAAAGACAGACAGCACAACACAGCATTACATCATAAAATGAGAAATGTAAAACATTGGTCATATGCTCTACAGATGCCATGAATTTAGCAGACTATCATCTAATAAATATACATTAAAAGCTTTAAATCCAGATACTGTGTATGTGTTCTTGAGATATTTTCAAATATAATGATCACATAATATGTAATCATCAGTCAGCAAACCCCTTCAAATAGAGTGTGTGAAGAAACAAAGCAAACAAACAAAACTTTTTTTTACAAGGCCAGTCTTAATATTAACTTGATAAAAGGACTTACTGGCTTAGAACTTTTCCATGGTGAGAAGAAACCTAAAAAAAAAAAAAAAAGTGTGACACCATTAGGTCTGAGTGATGTCCATGTCACTCTTATATTATATTAAACACAGAAACCACAAGGTTGATATATTACCTGGTTCTAAAAACACAGTTACAATAAAGGGGCAAAGTCATCACTTTGCCCCTTTTGTGTTTCAATATATCTTATTCAAATACATACATTGGAAGAGATATATAAATATTAAAGTCATGTAAGCTACAGAATAAAAGTCATACATATTAAAGCTTTTCCAGCATGATTTAACTAGATTTTAAATTTGTTTAAAACATTGGATCTCATCATCTCTTAACACAGACCACAGAAAATAAATTCTACCCATTGTCAAGTCCACAGTATGTCCAGGTGCAGATTTACCAGCATGGCTACAGCTGGCACTTGCACTTAACGGTTAAGATTTTGTTTTAGATTTTTTTTTTATATATATGTTCTAGACTTTCAATAAAATGGACAATTGAGACACAGCAATTGAGTGCCATTGCTTGGAACTTCTAGGTCAGAGTAACAGTCAACCTCTCTGACTCAGCTGAACTGCTGATAGGGATGAATGCAAGAAATATTGGGTAACCTTTAAAGTGCTTATTCTGGCTGTTTTTCTTTTTATGTTAAGGTCACCAGCAGTTTTGTTCAGAACCACAAAGTCTATCTTTGCTATTTAGTCTTATGTGAAATAACACCTTTAAAGTCAAAGTATTTACGACTGATAACTGAAATTGCTACTTATTACATGCCACTGATATTTCCTCTCATTTGCAGTCAGGAGCGTTGAAAAAAGACCAAACAAATAAAATGATGCAGAAAGTGTGACATTTGACTGTATTGTAGTTTCCCCAAAGTATAATAATTCTGACAGATTTGACAAATAGCAGAGGATGATGAAACATTTTCTCAGTTTATGTGCTCCTGGAAAGCAAAGATAAACAAACTATACAGAAGAAATATAAAAAAAATGTCATTCTGCAAAAGAAGCCCCAATGTTTACTATAATAAATACACATTAACTTCAGAAACATCATTAATATCCATGATGTTTATGATTATGGATTAACCCCCCAAAAGATTGTTACTTACATATCAAAACAAAAAAAAAAAAAAAAGCTAGAAAATGTAATGTGAGCTAAAAAAAGCTAGAAAATGTACACATATGTGAGCTAAAAGAACTAAGACATGGAAAGTGTCCATATAGTTACATATTCCAGCAAGACCTAATTAGAGGGGAATAAATGGAACGTACTGAATCATCAAACTGAATCATCAAATCTCATTAAACATGCCCCGAAGAACTGTATGAATTTAAATAGAAATTCATCATCACAAGTTCCTGGTTTCCCAAGTTTTTAGGGACTATATTCATTTCCCTGGAGGGCAATAGTATAAGAGACCTTATATTCACATTTGCATAGCACCAAAACTGACATTTGATAGAAATATGAGCAGGGATCTTAAAATACAATATGCAGAAACAACTCTGACTGTTTTTCAATCAGTTTATAAATTAAATTTAAAACTTCAGTGTATTAGGGCACTGATGATCATCCTGCTGTGAACTTAAGCATGTATATGACCAACAGGACATATAAAGGCTTCACACTAAAAACAAGTTTAACATACAACTACTTTTAGAATAAAGCCCCTTTTTACATCACAATAAGCATATAGCCATATATGCTTAACCTGGCTTATTGCCGGGGCAAAAAAACAACAAACTCCTATAAGACCAGCTCTGACCCAGGAAATTCCCAGGTCAGAGGATTTCACAGCACAGGGTAGACCCGGGAAATTCCTGGTCCCGGGTCTACCCTGACAGAGTAGGGGCGAGGCTCCTGGGAGGGATTCGGTTACTGTTGCATAGCAACAGTAAACAAATCCTTCCAATCGGGTGTGTTAGGTGAGAAACGGGTTGAAAAACCTGGGTCAGTACCTTTCACATTACCACTTACCGGGGTCAGACACAGAAAACACCATTATTGTTATTTTTTCTGGGTCTGAGTCCCAGGTTATTAGACCCGGGACCAGGACCCCGGTACCTTTCAGATCAGGACCAAAAACCTGAGTTTCAGCCGATGGTGATGTGGAAGGGGTTTAACAGTCAGGTTATTGTAGGTAAGCAGGTTATTTAGTTCAACAAAGTTTACACTGTAATATCAGCATTGAAATTGGCAACACACTATATGATTAGCAGACTGATAAATGATTTAAATAAATATCAGAATCCAAACTCTGGGTCATATATCATGTATTTTTTAATTAAAAATTATTTTTAAAATTAAAAATACATGATATATACAGTCTCAATTCTGCACACCAGAATGATTGCACAAATACTCTTAGGACCTGATTCACAGGTCCAAAGGAGGTAAGGAGCTACATGAATATCCGCACCATTACTATTTAGCTCAAAAAATTGCAACTGCAAAACTACATAGACACCACAGCTCAAAGATTTGAGCTATACTGCTTAACAAGACTGAAATAATTATTTTAGCTACAGCAGATTTACCAGATGACTGTTATGCAGCCAACATGATTTGTTTCAATTTGTTTTGCTAATAATAAAGACACTAATCATTTGCAGAATACCTTTCACAAAATTTCAATCTGTGGCAACACACAGCTTTTTATTAAAGGTTAGCAGTAGTGTATAGTTGTTTTTCAGCTCATTTCATTCAGGTGTGCTTTTTACGATGCTAACAAATCTTATTCTTATTATGATTTTAATAATTAGGATTGCGAGATTGTGTCTTCAGTAACTGTGATTCTCAAATATAATTATTTTTCATTTAAAACCATAAAGCTTTTAAGACATGCAAAACTGATAGTGGTAGAAAAAAAAACTTTAACTATGTTCATTATTTAATTTTTTATAAATTAAAAATTTTAAGCTCCCAGATTTGTACCTTGGGGTGCTTCTAGGTTCCCACGGTTAGGGTCACCCATAACACAACATTCTTGAAAGTGGCAGGTGACTACTCATATCTTGGTAAACCTGTGTAAATAATTTTATAATATTTCTGCACTTTATTTTATAGAATATATAGATTAGTATATATACTATATATAAAATATATCTGCAAGGCATAACTATAGTTGAGAGAGAGAAGAGAGAGAAGAAGAAAAGAGAAAGAGAGAGACACACACAGACAGAGAGAGAAGGAGAGAGAGAGAAGGAGAGAGAGAAGGAGAGAGAGAGAGGGAGAGAGAGAGAAGGAGAGAGAGAGAAGGAGAGAGAGAAGGAGAGAGAGAGAGAGAGAAAGAGAGAGAGAGAGAAGGAGAGAGAGAGAGAGAGAGAGAGAGATTCTATTTACAAGGCCTATATTCCTGAGGGGATACGAGTGCCTGAACAATTATTTTCAGACTGAAGATGTGTTACCAAAATCACCAATGATTTCGAATTCTAAAATATAGTTGAAATGTATAATTTAGAATTGGTGATTAGGTAATGCATCAATCTGAATATAAATGCTCAGGCTGAAGATATATTTCCTCTAATCACCGATGGTTTCTAATTGTATACCTATACCGAGTGCTGCTTGCGAAGCTCTCAGCCGGCCTTTGAAAAATCAATGTAAATTGATCCCAAAGAGAGAAGAAGAAGAAAGAGGAAAGCAAGAGAGTGAAGACAGAAAGAGGTAGAATGAAGATGAGGAGAAAGAGATTTTGGATGAAAGTCAAAATATACAATACTCTGAACTTATATTAATAAATTATTTTGTTCAGGCTGAGAAATATGCTTAATAAAGCAAAAATAGTATAATTTATTTAAATAGAATTTTAAAATCCACAGCTTTTAATTTTCCAAATTAATATATTTAAGACTCTGTAAAAATATAAACTAATGGAATAAATGGAACAGATAAAATGCATCCAACTAACTTTCATCATATTGGCTACACACAGAATTGTAGAGCACTCTTCTGGCATGAGTTTGCTGTTTTTGACAATGATACAGCTGCCAGCAGAATTGCGGTTGTATCATTGCCAAAATGCTAGGCAAATAGAAAATTTCTATTGCAAAGACTATCATAGCAGCTAACCACACTCCACTCTGTAGGCTCTAAAGAACCAGTGGGTTTCTCTAGTAATGATCTCAAAACAAGGAACTAAATGGTGATATATTGACAAATCCCACAAGGTGGTAATGATTATGAGATACTCTGCTTAAAATAGGTAATTACATTTAACGGTTTGTATATAGGCCTTAAGCTGTTCAGCAGCCCTTCTTTTACAACCAACAGTAAAGTCAATTCCTGACATAACTGATCTCCATCTACACTAAATACAAGAAAAACATGTAATGCATCATATACTGTATAAAGCACATGACTTTATGCTAATATTCTGTGTCATTACATCGGGGTTGCTGACTTTTTAAAGCCTTCCTCTGGGAGATCCTGGAGGGAAGCCATAGATGCCTGCAAGGAGCGAGGCTTAATGAAGCGATTTATGCAAATCGCATCATTAAGCCCTGCCCCTGTCAATCACTACTATAATCTCTAGTGTTCCAGGGGTGGGCGGAACTTGATGACATCATCAAGTCATGCCCATCCCTAGTAACTCTAGGGATTACAATAGAAATTAACAGGGTGGTGAGACTTATGGGAGATTTGCTGGCTCTCCCGCACAAAAAATTCCTGTGCATGTGGATTGAATTTCCTCCACTTTTGTACTGTGTGCATGCCTATGTATTCATGCTGCCCGATCCGCCCTATTTAATCTTAAATTAAATGACCATCTTGACACCTTATGACAGGGGGTGGGACTTCAAATGCAAGTGGACTGGAGTTTTTATTACAATGTATAGCACAGGCTTACAAGTTCAGACTTCCCCACCACTGCCATTTTCTGCTCACATAAGTCGGAATAGATAGATTGAGCTCTAGCTCAAGGGGAGGTTAGAGGAGAGGAGAGTGGTTAGAAGAATAGCTTACTCAGAGATTTGGAGCCAGATTTACGAAGGGCACCTTTGAAAAACTCGTCAGAGATTGCTTGTATATACCGGCGAGTTTAAATGAATATACTAACGCAAACGCACACCAAACGCCAGAGATAATGGATTTTCAAACTCACCGTAGTTCAACTCGCTCTGACGATTTTTTACATTCGGGACATACAAATCGCTGGATTTACTAAGGGGTGAGTTTGAAACTCACTGGCGAATGGGCCAAAACTTGCCAGAAAAAAAACAGAGGTGATAGTGAGTGGAGAGTTTGATGAAATCGCTGACAATTGCTCAGCAAGTTATCCCTAGGCCTTTAAAAATGACCTCAAAAGGGCTAGCAGATGATGGTTATTGATAATTAATGTACAATGGCGTTTTGTGGCAACCTGCTGCATACAGCTTTTTTAACATAAATGTATTAAACATAAAAAAACAAGTCATGTCACCTATAAAAACACTACAAAGTTTTAAAAGGGGCTTACAATTAAGTTTTGGATCATTGACATGTTCGGTTCACCACCTCCAAATGTAAACACTCCAATCAGGAAGAGACCTGCATTTATATAGTGTATATGATGTGAACTCTGGCTAGTTTAATGCAAACTCGCTGAAGTTTATAATACACATCGCCATAGTTTCAAATTCACTAATGAAACTCGCCCCTTCGTAAATCCAGAGAGTTAAAAAAAAACCTTGCCGTTCTGATACGGCAAAGTGTGGCAAATTTTACTGGCGAGTTAACTCGTCCCTAAGTAAATCTGGGCCCTGATCTACTTTAAATTCAGAAAATAAGGAGCCAGTTCCAGCCCTTTAAGATAGTGGTTACTGCTCTTGCATACTCCAACATATTCCAGTTGTTAAAAGAAATACAGTTCAACATTGTATATATAGTCAGACCATTTACTCTTCAAGTATGATTTCAAATCAGGATTATTATACATTGTGGAAGGGAATCTCCATATTCTATCTACATTAGGTCTCTGCGGATAATCCAATAATAAGATTGTTGGAGCGTGATCTGAGATCATGATATCACCAATCTGGGCGTCACGTGCATAAGTAACTAAGAAATTTGAAATCAGTATATAGTCTATCCGTGAAAGTGATTGATGTACTGCAGAGTGAAAAGTAAAACCTCTCTCTTGATGTAGTGTTCGCCATATGTACGTTAGGCCAAGGGTGTTTTTTTGTTCAACATAGTAAAAGAAATAAAAATTTATAAAAAAAAATAAAATTCAATTTTGAAATATTAAACCAAATAGTAAGACAGCATATTGATAAAGAAAAAAACTGTAATGTCTGTCCTAATATATTTAATGTAGACAATAAAATAAAGTTTTGGCTTTTGACTATTTTTTCTTTATGGAGCAAGAAAGCTTTAAATTTGTGACTATAGTCAAACTTATTCTAAAAGCTGGGAAATAAAGCAAATGGTCGTCTTTCACAAATTTGGTTCTTTTCCATGGAAATGTGTTTACTTTATTTTTGCCATCTGTACTGCATAAATGTCCATATATTACTTTCTCTGTATAGAACAATTAGTTAAAATCTCTATAGAATTCTTCTCAATTGCCAAAGATTTTTGCTCACACATTTTATTCAAAGAAAAATTTTTGTATCAAGTAAAATATTATATATAAATAAGTCTTAATAGCCTGGGCACAGATGATTTTGATTTAATTGCGCTCCAGAGCTAAGGGTTTAGATGGACGCACACGTATTGGACCACATTATCTAGACACTGTAACCACTGGCACTCACATGGACAGACATCCAACAGCCAAGGCCTAGTTTAAGTTGCAGAAATTTGCTGAAGTATGAAACTCTGGATGGGAATGCAGTGAGAGGGACCATCTATACTGTGAATCGACGAGGGAAAGCCTGCTTTTGACAATAATCCAGCCCCACTGTCAGAAATATAATTCCTCTTAAATCTGGATGGACTGGAATGCGTTTTGATTGGTTTGGTCAGATTCTGAATAAAACAATAAAACAAACAGAAATGAAGGGAAAACCAGAGTTCTGGAAAAAGCCCAATTTTTGTTTCATCAATGAAAAATGCAACCAGAATGATTTTCTTCTGAAACTTCAGTAACTATAGGCTTGCGGCCTTTTAATCTACAAATGGAAATGAGCTTTACAGCTTCTGCCTTCCCTGAATCCAAGAAGGTTGTTTTGTGTCCCAATATGTCAATGCTTTGATAACTGGTTTCAGTGGTGGAAGTTAAAAATTAGAAGTGGTGGTAAAGATATTTAGAAGTGGCGGTATGGAAATTCAATGGAGATTTGTAGCTTTTCAATGACATCAGTGAGAGAAGTGAAGGCATAGCATACCACAGCATACTAGCCCACTACAAGCTATGGGACTAAAGATGGGCTTGTAAGTGAGTGTGGCTTGGGATTACAATGTACAGTATAGATACAGTGTAGATATACAATATAAAACCAATGCACTATTCCAGACTTACGATTCACTGTGATTTTACGTTCAGACAAGTTAGAGAACTTAAGGTAGAGCATGATCTTGATAGCCTATCAGAAGTGGTTAGCAGAGTGACTGCACTAAAGCGTAGAAACAACGGCCCTGCAATAGCAGATCTCCACACATCCATTAATTGCAGATCTGATCACCGCTGTTGTTGGAACTTTCATCTGCCAGCATTAAGCAAATTGCATTCTAATCAGATGTTTGTATGTGTGCCTATGTGCAGATTTCAAAAACGTCATTTTTACAAAGTCTGGATCCGGTCCTTTACGAACATACAGGGCTTCTTTATCCGGAAAACCAAAGCATTTCAAAGCAGGCGATGGTGAAATAACAAATAATCAAACAACTACCTAAACACTCCCCACACATGCTGCAGCAAAACTGAAGAAGGAAAGGGCCATCAGAATGTATATGCTGTCATTGGAAACTGCCAAGATTCTGTCCCTTGGCCCAGTATATAACGGGTAATCCTATTCAGTAAGGCTCGTATGTTGCCATATCAAACATTCACCTTTTGCTTTTGTTGAACATGTTATAATAAAAATGCGAGACAGACATCACAACCTTTACATCTATCTATCTATCTATCTACAAAATAAAATAATAATTGTTATTTTACAATACATACATGTCTAACAGACACAACACATACAATACATTTTAGATTTAATGAATTTTCCTTTTACACAAGCTGCATTTTTTCCCCTCATTTTTTTCATTATTGATGTATTATGTTGAACAGAACTAGTTTCATAATACTAACGGACCGTTAACGGTGTTGTAACTTTTCAGTAAATGAATACAGTGACAGTAACTTCCCTTTAAATGGCATTGTTCTCAGTTCAAAGAATGTGGGAAAAATCATATAGCAGCAATAGACACAGAGCTGTAGGTTTATACTAAATATGTCTATGGTATTTAGATACTGTTTGCTGACAATTAACGAATGACTACTTCTGCAATACATTTATACAACATAAAACACATTTAAATGTTACTTAACTTACCTCCTCTGTGAATTACCAAAGAAGTCTCATTTCCCACAGGACATTCTTTAAGTAACTCCACTACTTCTAAATGGTTCAAGCTCTGTACATTCTGCTGGTTGATCTCGACTATAAGGTCCCCTTCAAATAAACCAGGGCATCCCTGAACGTCTAGAATTTGCTTCACTCTCTGTCCTGTTGGACTGTCTGCTATTGTGAAGCCAAAGCCCTGTGCCCCTTTCACAATGGTTAAGGTCATGAGTTCTGCTTGGGTGGCTCCAGAAGAAGCCATTGATACATTATCATCATGTGCGGGTGGAGGTGGTGGAAATGTGTTTTCAAGCTGACTATCTGCTGGGATGGAGTGCAAAGAAGGCAAAGGTCGTTCTGCTACATCAGGTACAGATTGAGACGTCCTAGAAATATATTCCAAATAGGTCTCATAGTTATTTCTTCCATTTACCACCACTGGAGGCCTTTCTATCACAGCCATAGGAGAAACCAAGCTGCTTGCAGGATCTTCCGGGTCATATGGCAAGGGATATCCTCGACATAGCACCAAGTTGACACTTTGACCAATGGGAACTGACTGGAAGAGTTTGACCACATCTGCATGCGTGTGCCCAAGGACACATACTTCATTAATATACACAATGACATCACCTAAAGAGAGAAGAAAATTAGTTAGTATTAGTACACAAGAATAAAATATTTTACTTGATCATGTACATTTTTATCTATGTACATTAATTAGACCTTCCCTTTTTCTCTAACAAATTTGTAAAAGTGGAACAGAAAAGTTTTCCCAGATACTTAATTTTTTGAGAATGTATTACTAGTAATATCTATGGTCTGGGAAGTCTCTTAAATTAATTTAATGAATTAGTGAGCTTTTGAAGTAAAAAAAAAAAAAAGAATAAATAAAAGTCTCAATTTTCATAAAGTAGTAAAGGCTTATAATACATTAGAAGGAGTATTTATTGGGTAGTTATTGCATGATACAATACAAAACCTTTTTTAAAGCTAAAGTTTCCTTTAATTATTACATAGAGACCTTTTCTACCCCTTTTCCTTTTATAAAGTGGTTCTCCTGGGACAAGAACATCTCACAAAGGACACTGCAGTGGCAAAGGATTTTGAGAGGGGGGTTCCCAATGCGTGTAATACATGTGAGGTATATTATCATAGCTGCAAACGTTTTGGAGCTCGAAAACGTGGCAAATAAGCTCCGCCGCGTCCTGCCCAAGCTGTTCTCCTGACCCGCCCACAATGTCATACTGCACGAGGCAAAATTTAC
>WWET01000089.1:545634-562010 GCA_011038615.1 Limnodynastes dumerilii | reverse complement strand
TTTTTTTTTGTTTTTGGGGGGGGGGGGGGGGGGGGGGTGTTTCTGGGCAACCAGAAACCCCACCTGGGTGCGCCACTGTACTGGGTATCCTCACACTGGCCTACTTTGGCTAATGATCTATTACCCGCTTCTACTGGTATATCACATTTTGTATATTATATACTATACATTGTAAACTATTCATTGTATGTTTACGGTTTCTAATAATGTTCAAATTGTTTCAACAAAAACCTATTAATAAAAACCTGGATCGGTTATAGGATAAATAATCAGTATTAGCAGTTCATTTCTTAGACATTTTCTGGTAAATTTTTTCCCAAGGATAATACCATTTTATTAAATTGGTCTACTAGCAGAGGCGGAACTACCATTGGTGCAACGGCACCGGGGCCCATGCTGATTCAAGGACCCACAGCCGTCAGTACCGCACCGCCAAAGCTCCCAACCGGGTTACCTGGGATGTCATCAGCATATTTTTTGCTCCTGGGCCCACAATGCGCTAGTTCCGCCTCTGTCTACTAGCAATGACATTTCTACATATTTTGTCTTTATATCTACATTCTGTGGCATTCCAACATGTTGGCATATTATATTGTACTTAAGTCACCAAACTATTGCTATTATGACTAAATGTGGATGATTATTACAGTAAGGAATTAACCTGTTTTAAAAAACAAACAAAAAAAACCTACAAACCACAGAGCTGTTTTATTTGTTCACTACATAAGCCTATCAAATGCCAGTTAACAATAATTGATTTTGAGTGAACAAATACAGAGGATTCTTGTTTATTACATGATATTATTTTAAAGAAATGTTTTTGCCATAGATTATAACTAACTTTTATCATTTATCATTACCAGCACAAAAATAAAGATGAAATGGCAACCTGAAATTTGATTAACTCACATTAGCATTATCCTATATAGAGTTATATCCAGTGCTTTCCACTAGACAATCTTGTGATAGGAAAAGAAGAATTTTCTGACACAACAATGTACAGCTGTTGAATGATATAATAGATGCATAATAAAAAAGGTAAACAAACTATCATAACATATAAACCAACATCACCAACTGCATAAACAAAAATAGTTTCTTACTGAAAATGACAAACACAAATGTCAAGACTAAATCTATTCCATACAAGGAACCAATACTCCTCACAGTCGAATATCACTCAGTACAAACACAATTCCTAGTTATAACACTTAGGCTCAGAATTCATTATTAGCATGACATAAAAAACAGCAATTACATACATTTAAGTGGTACAGCTGTCTTTGCAAAATAAATAAGTTAACAATAGAGCATCTGTCTGCACGCTATCCGTTATTAGCTCTCCACGCTGTGATTATCAGTACCTATTTCAGATTTGTTATGTTTCATATAACTAGAGATGTATCAGTCCAAATTTACTTATGCTCCACCCACCAATACCACAAAAGTTCTGATTAGCCATTTTACAAGCAGATATCACTACACAGTGAACAGAGGTTATAGGTGGTCCTTATGGGTTTAAACAGGGTAAAAAGCTACATTAACCCTTAATGTAATATAACTACAAAGATATCCACTGTGGACTATAGGTCTAAAGCAATTAAACTGGTGGCAACTGAACGGAGGCAAGTTGATTAAAGAAGGTCCCCAAGATTGCCTGGGCTATTCACTTTCCCTTTAGTAGTATGGCCACACTCCCGCACTGCAGTAATATAGCAAGAATGTGGCAGGGCACACAGATTTACACAGTTCTCTTTTGAGGACATCTATTAAGGTCATCTTTTGTGTTTTTTTTTACCTTAATTTGTTTAAGGTATAATGGTTTTCTTTCATTTTACTATATATTAATTAAGTCTAGTAATAAACTTTTTCCTCTATTTCGCCATATTAATTCCAAGAAGTTGGTGGCCGAACAAAAAAAGTTTTATGGTCTAATCAAGTACTATGCAGTCGAGAAACCAGGACAACTACTAAAGCTTGATGTGGCAACATTTTAAGCCACCTCCACCATGCAGTGGCAGTTCCAAAAAATCTGTCTCCTGTGGTCACAGCCAACGTTTTGCTACTACTAGCTACACTCACAAGGGCTGATGAAGGGTTAGAAGAAACTGCACATAATGGTGCAAATCTGCACATGAGCAACTATGTTGCAATGCAAGGGTGCAAATTAATAAACAAAAAATGCATGCAAGGAAAGACTGGCAAATTTTGTTTATGCACAATTAAATTAATTTTACAAAACTTGTCATACAACTCATTTTGTTTGTACATTTTAAATATGTTTCCCTCTGCAGATTAACATGGTTGTGCCCAGGTGCATATTATCTTTTCACTCTTTCTCAACTATGTATCAGCCCCACAGGGATCACAGACAGAAATGTTTTCTTTTATAATAAATAAATGTCAGTGGGCCAAAAAGATACTTACAGGTATAGACAGGCAATGATGCTGCAGACTACAGAATACTATTAAAATCGCAATTAAGAGCTATAATAGATCCCTTAAGATCAGAAATGAATTTCTGCCTCAGTGAGCAGAAATACAGCTGCCTTTGGTCCCATGATCTTAAATGTTCGAAATATTGCAAATAACCTTCCATCATGTCAAGCCGTTATTTTTTTATTATTAAGTCCAGTAATTTTCTGCTTTTACAAACTAACCACATTACTGACATGTTAGTTTTGAAAGTTTTATAAGCTTTATAATTATAATAAAGAAGTATATAGTTTATTCATTGTTTTAGAGAACAAATACATGTAAAAACTGCATACAAGTAATAATAGCAGTAATAATAATAATAATTATTATTATTATTGTTATTATTTAATGCACAAGGAGGTTTTCAAGTTTTTTCAAATATGCCATAACACCCAAAAACAAGTAAAATATCCAAACTTTTGCTATGAGGGAGTTAAAAATAGATTTTCAGAGAAAAACTGTAATCATTCACATTTGCCACTTTAGCCGCAGAGTTAAAGATGTCCATTTCTCAAGTTGGAAAAGCTCTGCTAATTGAGAACAATGCAGTGCACACATTTCCACATCAAGAAGCATGCTAGTTATCTCAATATGTCACCGCATTGTGAATATTAAATAAAACCAAGAGGAGAAGCGGCCATTAAAGATCTTAATCAACCAAAATAATTGTCTTAATCAGAGATACATAGACCACACATAGACCTAAAACACCTTCACAGCACACACACACACACACACACACACACACACACACACACACACACACACACACACACACACACACACACACACACACACACACACACAAAGGAAGGCTTACTTAAATATTTCTGCATACACAGGTATCTTATCTTATCTTATCTTACAGTCTGGGATCCATGGCTGGAGTGTGCTTGTTAAGGCCCGATCTTAGAAAGACAGGAGACTGCATTTACATCAACATGTCAAAGCAACTACAGCCTGATGAGGTAATGCAGCTGTGATAAGTGGAGATGTGCACAAATCATAGCTCTACTGTTTTAAATAGATATCACAGCATCCAATACAGATGGGGCTCATGAAGGTTTTCCTACAGCAACATAATAATGAATATGAAATGACATACATACCATAACAAAAACTATAATTTTTCAAGGTTCTTTTATTCATTTTGCATACAATGTATCTCTGAATTAAATACTTCATTTGAAAAAATAATTATAAATAAAAGAACTAAACAATAAGATGGCTTTTGCAGGTTCTTTGCTTTCCATTTAACTTGTCACTTCTGAATGTCTATTTATATCTTTTGCAACACTTCATTCATCAATTGGTCACACAATCAGTGATAACGCAACTACAGTCAGCAGTCTTGAAGTGATCACAATCTTCTGACACCTCTGAAAAGTTTTGAGTTCTGAACACTTCTGCAACAATTTTTTATGCCTAATATTATTTATGTACCACAAATGCTAAAGTCCAGTATCCTCCACAACTCAAAACATAATCATACTCCCTCTTTTGAAGTAAAAGGGACCATATCACTGTTTGACTGATAAAATTAAAAGCTATTTTGTCAACCTGGAAACCAGGTTGACTGCTATGCGTGCAACATAATTTACAATATATCCCCTTGTCCCTTCATCCACTGTGTTCTGTTTTCTGCTCCTTGTCCTGCCTCTCCACTCTGTCCTTTATCTCTGTCCCGTCTCACTGTTCTACTCCTCCGCTCTGTCCAATAATCTGCTTGTGTCCTGCTTCTCCAATCTCCACAATGTCCTGCATTTCGGTCCTTTGTTCAATCCACTTTTCCTGCTCCTCCATGCTCTTCCACTCAGTGCCGTGTCCTGCTTCTCCTCTCTGTCCCGTATCAGTGTCCTTCTTCCTGGTTCTATTCTTTACTGTACCTCAAGTGTGTGACCCGCTTCTCTGCTCTATCTTTTGTTTCTGTGTCCTCCTCCACTGCTTTGCCCCATGTCTGTCTTCTCTTCTCTCTATTCTGTCCTCTGCTAGTCTGTCCGCTGCTCTCTCCTGTGTCTGTGTCCTGCTTCTGGACTTTGTCCTCTGCTCTGTCCCATGTCCTGCTCCAGTTTTCCATTAAATAAATAAATATTTTCATATTTTCCATAAATTCCTTTTTCCATTGCTATGGAGCATAAACAGAACAACTGATGCTTCCATACAATTGATAACAGATTAAACCTTTCAAACACCTTATACAATAATGAACTGGCAGAGCATATTAGGATAAATAAAAGGGGAGTAGGGGGCTAGGTCTTTATGTTAAGTCACTGTTAAAACCATGTATACATGAAGTTATTTAAGAGGGTATTGGTGATAATATAGACTCATTGTGGGTGGAAATATCCAGTGGAGGTAAAAGTTCAAAGAAGTTGCTGATATGGACATGCTATCAACCGCTAAATATTAGTTTGATTGAGGAAGTGCAACTTCTACAACAATTAAAAAGGCTGTACAGCTAGGACAAGTTTTAATTATGTACGGTTTTAATTATCTAGATACTGATTGGAGTATTGAGAATTGTGGAACAGTGAGGACAACAGGTTTCTGAGCATGCTAAACGACCATTACATGTTCCAACTAGTAGAGGAACCAACTAGAAACTAAATATACTTGATTTAGTAATAACAAATAATGTAGAAGTTATATCAAATATTCAAGTAAAAGAGCACTTGAAAAACTGTGATCATAATACGATTTCATTTAAAATTTCCAGAAGCAACAGTATAAGGGATCAACTAGGACTTTAAATTTTAGAAATGCAAATGTTAATATTTTAAAATCTGCATCCCAGTCTATGCACTTTATAGAATCCTTTGAGATAAATAATAAAGAGTGGGCTGTCTTTAAATGGTTGTTGGAAACATACACGTTTAAGTTCTTTTCTATGTAAAACAAATGTAAAAGATCAAGTCTAAACCAATGTGGCTAAATAAAAATGTAATGGAAGAAAGGAAAAATAAGAAGCATAAAAATTGTCAATATGGAAAATTGCTAGACTATTATTCTTACTTTTAATCGATACAATTTCATCACACTCTTTAACAAGTGATTGGTGTATAGCAGATGTAGTGTCGTTATTTAAAAAAGGAATTAGATCACTACTGAGGAGTTATAGATCTGTAAGTCTGACATCAATAGTGGGAAAACTTCTGGAAAGTATATTAAGGGATAGTATTCAGGATTAGTAGGAATTAGAATGGATTTGTGAGGGATAGGTTATATGTCAAACTTATCTAGTTTGCTTCTATAAGGAAGTTAGTGTGAAGTTAGACCATGGTAGTACAGTAGATGTGGTCTACTTAGAGTTTGCAAAAGCCTATCATACAGTGCACACACAAGAGGTTGGTCTACAAACTATGAGAACTGGGTCTAGGAAACAACATTTGTACTTGGGTCAAAATCTGGATGGAGAATAAGGAACAGAGTGTTGTGATAAATGGAACATTTTCTAAATGGTCAAAAGTTTTAAGTCGTATACCTGAAGGTTCTGTGCTCATTTATAATATATTTATTAATGACCTTGGTAATGGTTTAGAGAGCAAAGTTTCCATTTTTGCAGATGACACCAAACTATGTAAGGTTAATGAATCAGAGCAAGATGTAGTTTCTCTACAGAGAGACTTCAATAAACTGAAGGATTGGGCGGCCAAATGGAAAATTAGATTTAGCATAGATAAATGTAAGGTTATGCATTTAGGGATAAAAAACAAGCATGCAATCTATAAATTAAATGGAATATATCTTTAATGGAGACGAATTTGGGAGTGCTCATGGACAACAGACTTAGCAATAGTGCTCAATATAAAGCAGCTGCTGCTAGGGCCATTAAAGAATTAGCATGCATAAAAAAAGGGGCATTAGTACAAGGTAAGACAGTGTAATACTGTCAGTATATTAATCGTTGGTAGGGCCTCATCTTGAATACAGAGTTCGGTTCTGGGCACCAGTCCATAACATTTTTTTGAAATGACAAAGGGTTCAGGGAAGGGCTATGAGGAAAGGCTAGCCAGTTTAGGCATGTTTACTTTAGAAAAGAGGTGACTTACAGGAGATATGATTAATATGATTACTACATATCAAAAAATGCAATTACATTATGGGTCAGAAAACTTTTATGAGAACATGTGGTCACCAATTAAGATTAAAGGAGAGGAAGTTTAAAAACCAGCAAAGAAAATGGTTCTTTATAGTAAGGGCAGTCAAGATATGGAATTCACTGCCAGGGAAGATTGTAATGGCAGATTCACTTGATATGTTTAAGAAAGGGCTAGACAAATTTTTGCGGAAAAGTGTATTTAGAGTTACGACCATTAATTAAAATGAAGGATAGTAGCTGACCAAAACTGCTATCTTAAGTTTTGGGTCAGGAGGGCTTTTTTCAGATTGAAACAGATTAAAGGTTACTTCATCTGGATCAATTTACATTATTTGATAGGGAGATCCATATTAGGTTTAACTTCATGGACTGGTGTCTTTTTCAAACTCATCAGCTATGTCACTATGTTACTATGTATTTGGAGATGTAGCAGCGTTTGTTGCTTTGTGCCCGGACGCCAAGTGCTATTATTCACTTCTCATCCAGATGCGCTGTTTGCTCACATGTGTGGATTGAATGTACCAAACCTTCCATTACAGCCCACAGGATGCACTACCATTTGCACCCATTATAATAGCCCTTTGTTATTGCTTTAAACATTTTTGTCCACATATTTGTGAAAATAAACTGAAATAACAAAGACATAACTTCCACTTTTTGAATCTCTGAATTATCATGTTTGGCAGTAATCCAGCTGAATACATCCCAAGTATAAATGAAGACAGAATTGGAACAATTGCTGTTTCTCCCCACGACTCCTACTTTCCAATGTGCCAGTACTTGGTTTAACAGCATGTGTCATTGGAAGGCAGAGCAAGATAGCTTGCTTTTCCCTGTGTGCTCATGACAGATTTTCTTTTAACCAGTTATAAAAAAAAAAATTGGCAGTTGTCAATGTCTGAGGAAATGGCTGCAAAAAAAGGGATGCGACAAATATACTGACTCCACAGTGTACATTACCTTTGTCTTATATATGACTATTATTTAGATATACTTAAAAGGTTTGAAGATATACCAATATGTTAAATATAGTGTTACTTGCTGTCCTTACCACCAATGTATTTTATCATATGTATGAGACCTAACTAATCCCTATCCATAGGCCCAAAGCATTCATAAGATAGATAGTGGCAGCTGCACATGATCAAGGACCTAAGCAGCACCCCTGAGCATAGCCACTAAAAGGAAGGTCCCTGAACGAGAAATTTTCTATTTAATGCTGGCAGCTGTCACAGAAATTACATTTATTTATAAAAATCATTGCACAGCTTGCTGTTCAGTCAGTGTAATGTTATTTTTATGTAGACCAGGCAGAGGTACACACTTCATAGAAAGAACTACATATCTAGATTTGCTGGTGAAGTCAAGAAGGTGGACCAAATAATAATGTAGCTAAATGTTTATGCAAGAACATTTATGGGTTGTTTAATTGTATACAATATTTGTGAAGAGGAGGTTGAGTTGGCTAGTTTTTAAAGGTCTTTTCTGACTGTTCTGAGGCCACTTTTTTCATTGTGACATGTTTGCTAACTTTCTACTCTTTAGCTTGGGTAACAAACCCTTTCAAATTCCATGGGCTGTGTTTGATATGCCTAATGGGAAGGGGTCTGTGCCATTCTGTGTGATTGTATACTGTATGATGTTAGTGAGAGAGCTGGACTCCTTTAGTTGTCTTCTTTATGGAGTTCATATGTCATGTATTTTGTTTTTTTGTTAACGTTGTCTGGCCTTTGCATTCTTAGCCACAAAGAAAGTGTTTTATTTTGTATTACATTAATGAAATGTGACTGAATTTTGACCCGCAACAGTGGTCTAAGTCATCTTCTATCATTGCAGGGGAGGGAATGCAGTATGTGGCGTCAGGTTGGTACAGTCGTTAGGTTGTGTGGCATCTGTGATACAAGATCTATAATACAATCTGCAAGCCTTTATTTTTTAAGGTAATTAATAACTGACTATGCATTAAATGCTTTGAAACTTAATTTAATAACAGCCTGACCCTTATTTGGCTGCAATGACCTTACACATATGTTTTCTGTAACCGTTTATAAGACATGCACAGTGGTCATTATGAATTTTGGATTATTCCTCCTCACAACACTAATTAAGGTCTGCCATATTTTTTAAATGTCTGGTGTAGCGGCATTACAATCAGATTGAAGCCAGGACTGAGAAACTCCAGAAGGATTATTCATAATTATACTGTTGCACTTATGTTGTAAGTATGTTCTAAGTGTTCTCCCAAGAAGAACAATCATGTCCAGTGTTTTGCATATTGTAAACTTGGAACATAATTAAACTGACACTTTTCAGCATTCTGTAAGCCTACATTTTTTATTCTTTAGTCTTCTGGCATGTAATTTTCTTTAAAAATAATTAATGTTAAGTAAACTTTGTGAGATTGAGAAACTTACAAAATTTACAAACTTACAAAATTTAACGAAAAAAAATAAAAATAAACTTCTTCAAAAGTTTAATGACAGTTGCCTTTTCTGCAGTCTAGGCCCAGATAAAACAATGTGGAATAGTTTGCTTTAATGTGCAATTGTTGACCTACTTATTCACATTGAACTAGATCCAGACCTTAGCACTGATCCCTGCTGCACCTAGCCTTTCATGTAGGCGAAGGGAGACCACTCTCCTTGCTCGTGTTCTTGTGATCCAGGACTCTGCCTTTACTTCTCTGATCCATCCTCACTTAAAATAGGAAAAGATCAGAATTCTACATATGTGTATGATGCTTATATATGCGCTTGCACTCACCCCTTCCTGCCTCATTGTCAGACATAACGCAGATACGCAGCGCAGAAGACAAAATAAAGGGTATTTAGATTGAGCGTTGTCCGTGCACATGCACAATGCGTTCATTTTCTGATCTTTATTATCAGAAAATGCCAATTTTTCCATATGGATCTAGTCCATGGTGTTTAACACAAGAAAAACAATAAATGTAGCTGACAAGCTACTTCAAGTTTTTTGTTAAAATGATGTAACAAATGTAAAGCAAATAAACAATAAAGTAAATTTACACACTAGCTGTTAATTATAACTGTATAAGGCAAGTTTAACGAGTTATAAAAAAAAAATCTAGTGTTATATCTTATGGTATTTCATTACTATTTATGATATTTATGGCTCAGCTCAGAGTATTGTAAACTTTACTATCACACAGAAGTATAGAGATGTTATATTACGTGCCAAATCACTGTGCTGAACAACGGTTGCTCATATGTTCTGTACACCTATAATTGGCTAGCAACTGTTAGTGCTAAAGTAAGTGCCTATGATAACGCAGATTTAACACATTTTATTCACTTACATTTGTGGCTAGAAAATTCTACAATTCTGTCTGCATCAATATAAATTGCTCTTATTGAAAGTGTTTTTTTTCATTACATAGATAGACCCTCGCAAGTGCAAAATGCATTATAGAACCTGATCCAGATTCCTGCAAGGCTTTCTGCACGTGCAAGGGTCTATCAGTCCACACAGAAGAGGGGCATCAACTACTCTGTTACTCTCCTCTCTTGTGCGGATATTGTGTGAAATATGTTGCCATTGGGCAGCCTTAAGTCCCACAAACGGATCAGCAGTCCGTTCGTCTGACTGCTGATCCGCTCCTAAATACATAATTCCTCCCCAACTGTACAATTTAAATGCTTTCCCACGCCCACCTTGGAGAAGAAGCCAAGCAGAATTTAGCTAATTTTCCCTCACACCCCTTGGGCCACAAAATACAATATGTAATGCAGCTTAGTATAATGCGTTTCAGGTACAGTACACAAAACAAAACAAATAAGCAAGAGCCTAGAACTCTGTTTTTCATGTATTGAAATAGAATCGGTTTTGTCAAATGGTGAAATTTTAACCAGTTAAGAGTTGTCCACTTTAGATGGGTTCCTTAAAAACTTGTTACATTTGACAATGAGGGCATTTTATTATAACTCTCTTTAAAAGATTGGCTAAACTTAGTTTCAAAATACTCTAAAACAAAACTTGTTGTTTGTCTTGTTCTGCTGTGATATGAAAAAATAAATCTTCATTAAAGGAGTGTGAGGATTACCACTTGAGATCACAGAGGAGCCGATTCACAGATCAGCATGAGTTAGGTGCGGCCATATCCGCAACTAGCTCACCTGACCTGCCCCCCCAACCCACCCCCGTTTTTAGGATCCTTATGGCACTTAGGAGTGCCATAGAGCTTCTTTAAGTAACCGTTCGTGTTTTCCTTCTTAAGAAGGAAAATACGAACAGAGATCCCTTCTTCAAGCCCCCCCTGACTAATTTAAATCCATCCCCCAACCCATTCTTCTTAAAAAGAGACAGAGGCTGCCACTGCATGCATCGTCCTTCTTAAATATATACGTGAGGTCACATACTCAATCTACGTGCCTTAATGGTACATAGATTGTGTAAATGACCTACTGCGAATGCCTAGTAGGTCATTTCTTAAAAGACCGTTCTTAAGAAGCCGGAGTTCTTAAGCTTGAATACGGTCCCCAACAGGTAAGTTTTGTAAATATTGAGGCTCTGTCAACCTCTGACAAAACTCTATCAGAGATTGGCAGCTTTAGACACCACTCAGCATGTATGAGTGCTGAGTGCTGTTTATAAATACATTGACAGCCGCTGAGAGTCGCTAGCAATGTATTTATAAACAGTGCTCAGCATTCGTACATGGTGTGCTGAGCACTGATTTAAGCTGCCAACCATGATTGCCTCTCTGCATCATACTTTATATTGATACATCTACACTTTATGAAATGTGTTTAACTTTGGTGTTAACTACTTTGCAACCTGCAGTCTTTTAAGATGATCTGGAGTAAATGCTCAGTAAGAAACCTGGTTCTTGCAGAAAATAAGAAATATATACTGTGAACCATTATTTATACTAGTGGAATTGTTAATAACGGCTCAGCAGGGTCACAGTATGTTGACTGGTAGTTATTACAAATCTCTACAGATTTAATACTGTAACACTACAGAATTTTAACACACTTTAAAAGCGTTTCCACTTAATAGACCATTTTAAAATCTGACCCTCAGAAGCAATTTACCAATTTACCCATACGTATCCAAAGGGTTGTTTGTGTTTTGCTTCAGTGGGATTTGCTTCTTGCTGCTACTGCTCACCAATTACAATATGATAATCATTTCTCTAGATTTCTCTTTAAAAACTACAGCCAGTTTTACATTGCATTAAACATTGAGTTTACATTAAAAGTCCACACTGTATTTCTTCCAGCTGCTGCAGTATTTATCATCTATAGGCACATTTGTGTACCCTGCTGTTTCCACATTTATTCTAGAAACTAGATGAACAGTTCCTTATACCACAGTTTAATGTTACAATGTTTAACATATTTTTTTTTTTACTATTTTAATTATTTTACAGTTCATGAACCACTAATTAAGTTGGGTTCTGGTTTTGAACTAGAAACAGAGGGGAAAAAACATTTAGAAGTATTTTTCATAACCTAGTTTTTGTTATTCTTTAAGAGGACAGCAAGCTTCTGTTTATGTTACCCAACATGTAGGACCTTTTCTAGAGAAATAGGCCAAATAATCTTTTTTTAGTGAATCCTAAACCCAATCAACAGCACCAGAAAGATAGTTTACTCTGCTCAACCCTAAAAAAGCAAAGCTCAGCTATTTGCTGAAATCTGAATGTATCATTTAATAAACTCCCCTTTCATAATATCCCCTTTAAAACACAAAAATCTTCTCCACCATGTTATCTGAATCCCATGTTTAACCTCCTCCATATAATCTAATCCTCCTTCCCCACATTCTGCCTTGTACATTCTGCTGCAGGTTATCTTAATCCCCTTCCCTACATTGTGGTCAGCACCTTCTACCTCATGTTATCTCAACACCTCATCACACATTCTGCTCAGCATCTTCTACCTAATGTTCTTTTCTTAACACCATATGGTCTAGTACCTTTTTCTCTCTGTTAACTTAAACCCCTCCCCTACATTTTGTCTGGTGCCTTCTATTAATGATCCATGTAATTCATGTCACATTATAAATTCTTGCATATATGCTTACTATGGGCCGTATTCAGAGATCCGATTTCTCTGCATATTTTTACAACTGGAGCAACTGCGCATGTGTAATAACTTTATTTACATAGTTAACAGACTATACGAGCGGAAATGCCTTATGGACGGACCTGTGAATCGCACGTTGGCACATACGGACGGATACGCAACGCAAAAATACGTATGGGAAAAATCGAAATAAAAATGGGCGGGGGAGACATTAAAATGAAGGAAAGTGGGCGCGTCTATCATGAATCGCACGTACGGAGGACACACGCATGGGAATGCACTCGTTACAAGTGGTCTATGGCAGCGGAAGTCTCCAACAGCACAGCCGAGAGAGTGTGTCGTGCTTGTGAGGGGGTTTGGCCTGCACTGGCCGTGCGTATAATTGCGATCCGATCACCACACGGATTTCTGAATATGGCCCTATATCTTTATTAGACACCAAATATTATACTGGTCAGGTTAGAACATTTCTCATCAATGCTTAGGTTTAAAGAATCTTTCATAAAAAAAATTCTACATTGTGTTTTAATATTTAACACTTGCTTTCATTCATCACATTTACCTCAGACAGTCATAACACGTCTTAAATTAGACAAAACATAAGGCATGAATCTAGGCCCATCACATCACAGATGAAGTCACCTCACAGATGTGTCATAGGCTAACACCTTTCTTTTTTCATTAAAACGAACAGACATAATTAAATACAAATCAGACTATCAAAACCTCATTTACTAACATAAAATTAATTAAAATGTCTATTACTTGGTAATAAAATTACTTGCACTGTGGTATAAAGTAATAATCTTTTAACAATAAAAGAAGAGCATCATTCATACTTATATTTCTGTGTCCTTTGTAAGTATCTTATCTCAAACAAATATAGTAGTGCCAAAAAGCCTTAGACAGGGCTGGTGCAATGCGGTAAGTGGGGTAAGCAGTGCAGGGGGGCACCGAGCTGTAGATACGCTCCTCCCCTGCTCTACTTCGCCTCTGCTGCATGAGCCCACTGCTTCTGAAGCACTCTGTATCCTATTACCCTCACCTAGACTTGTGATATCCTCTCTGTATAAGTTGATTAGAAGTGATCAGATTTCAGGGAGCCCCGCTACCTAGAAGCCTGGGAATGTGACCTGGCCAGCCCCCCAATTGAGGAACAGTGGTCCCATATTTTCCTGATCTCTGATGACTGCTTTCGCAGTCTCTCACTTTCACAGTAATTGAGACCCAACAAAATGTTTTGACAAGGTGGTATAGAACACCTCACATGCTCCATTTACTTTTCCCACAAGTCTCTCCGTTAAGCTGGTGATGTAATCTAGCAGTGGGTTCTATGGCCCACATCTAGTGGGGCTGCTCCAATCTTGCCCCATACTGGGAGAAAGTTTTTGAGATTTCCCATAAATTAACTGGCCCAGACATACCCACAGATCTGAAGTTTAGGATCCTCTTGCTCCCTCTTGGTTCCACAGCCTCCCTAAAACACACTCTCCTAATACACCTTAGTAACGCTGTCTTGTACAGTAATCACAGTTCACTGCAAATTCTCCACAATCTCGGAGTGGTGTAAAAGAATAGAATTCTATGGCTTAATGGATGAATTAATCATTCCAGTCACAGAAAAATATCTCAGAATTCATGGCTACCTGGTAGCCTTGGCAACAATTCTTGGATTCCCCACAGGCCTCTACCTTTCTACATATGCCCCTAACTAACCCTTGAGTGATCTGGTCCCACAGATGTATCTTCAAATATGCAAACCTACCTGGTCTCCCTAACTTTTCCCCACTCCCTCTATCTTGTTTTGGTGTCTCACTGCTTAATTCTTTGTACAATGTATCACACCAAAATACGCAATGTCAGAAAAACAGACGATAGTTTTTGGATCGTCTGTTATCTAAGACTGTCTAATGCTAGTTATTTGTTCTGTACCCATTTCCTGTACCATGTACTGCTCTTTCTACAAATAAAGAATTAATAACTTAACTACAATCTCTCTCTTATGACTGGTATCTGCCCCTGTTTATTCAAGCATGCACAGATTATTCCAATTCTGAAAAAACAAAACTCTGACCCCAACCCATGCCCCTCAAAGATGTTTGAAAGGCTTGTCTACACTCGCCTCACTCCCTTCTTTTCTTTACACAGTCTTACACAGGTTTTAGCATAATCTCTATGCAAATGATACACAAATATACCTATCCACCTCTAATCTTCTACTACCCGTGTAACTGAATGTCTTTCTGCCATTTCATCCTGGATGTCCTCCTGCCATTTCAAACTTAAACTTTCCTCCTGCCAACAAAAGCTACCCACCCGGTCTCTCTATCTGTCGACAACACTGAATATTCCTACTCATGAAGCTCGCTGCCTAGGTGTGACACTTAACGTTATATTATCATTTGTGCCGCTCATACAATCTGTTTCTAAATCCAATTATATAGATCTAAAAAACATTTCCATAATACGAAAATATCTCTCACAAGACACTGCTAAAACTCTCATCCATGCATTAATCATCTCCTGCACTGATTAATGCAATGTTCTCCTTATTGGACTGCCACAATAAAAAAAATACCCCTCTGCAGACTTCTCCAAGGCTGCACCCACTCTCTGGAATAACTTTCCTTGCCAATTAAGACTATCCTCAACTCTCCAAACTTTCAAGCGCTCTCTTAAAATTCACCTCTTCAAGCTTTATAAATTCCTCAATCTTCTTAAGTTTTATTTACTCTATTAAAACCACTTTGTTTCAAATTGGCCTATTTATTAAATGATTAACACAAACTCACACTCTCTTTTTATCCAAAGATTCACCTCAGCTTTGTTACTAACACTGCTAAGTGACTGGATCATACAGAGCATGCAACATGACTTGTCCGTTGTGTGATATATAATACTTGCCTTATGTATCAAACCCAATGTTTTACAGAGTGTAAGCTTGTAAGCAGGGCTCTCTAACCCACCCACTCTGTTTATACGGATTGCTAAAATTGTAAAACGCTATATAATCTGCTGGCGCTACAAAAAAAACCTTTTAATAATATAAAATAATCAAAATGTGTGTTTAACTACATACATCTTTGCAGAAAATCACTAAATTGGACTAAGTCACTTTGCATACTATTTTCATGCATGAGACACTTTTTATAGCTGCAAATACAATTATTTACCCTAAACAGTACATAAATCTATTTACCCATGTGAATCAACTGCAGTTACGCACACATATGAGGTACTTTCATGATCCATTTGAACAAACTTTCCTGTTTGATTTTAATCATTAAAGGAAATAGAAATTTGGGAAAGTAAAAAAAGCTGATTTCACAGTACTGTATAAAAAGACAAACATTAATTTCATTCTAATTTAAGTTTTACTTTATTTCTTCTAAAAAGCCTTTACCTCCCACCAGAATATACTTTTTTTTACAACATATAAGCATTAAACAACATCTGACATAACACAAATTAAAAAGAAAGTATTTCACCAGTGAGAAGTACTGTAATGAGCAAACATTGCAGAGACACTGTATGAGGCAGAATTTGATTGCTTATGTTGTCTCTCCTATTCAGCATAACACAAAGCTTAAATGTTTTCAGCCCAGGTTTTCACATTTAGAATTATATTCTCCCCATCAAAACCTCAACAAAATCAAGATTTCTTTCAGCGCAAACTGCTTTTAAAATGACTGCACCTGTTTCCATTTTGCCATCCTGCGCAGCAGGTCCATCAGGGATGACGCTCT
>WWET01000089.1:508991-519533 GCA_011038615.1 Limnodynastes dumerilii | reverse complement strand
TTACCCCCCCCCACTCTCGCCTCCACCCTAATCCCCGCCCCATCCTTGCTCATCCAACCATGTCAACCTCATCCACATTTCCACTCTCCCCACCCCACGCAAGATCGATCTGTAACAAGCTTCCAGCCATACATAATCTGTTCATTTCTAACTCCTTCAACCTCCTATCATCGAAATATGGCTCTCCCCCACTGACACCTCACCCGCTGCTCTGGTCAATGGAGGTCTCTTCTTTTCCCACTCTCCCAGAGTTGGTGACCGTCATGGTGGCGGCATCAGCCTGCTTCTCTCCCTCCTGCACTTTCCGTACTTTTGCTCCTGAGCCCTCCCTCATCTTTTCTACCTTCGAGGTCCACTCCATCCGCCTTTCCTGTTCCCTAGTCCTCTGTGTTGCTGTTATTTATCGTCCGCCAGGCCTTTGTTCACAGTTCTTTGAGGACTTTGTTACCTGGCTCACCCACTATCTCTTCTCTGACCTCCCTTCCATTATCTTGGGTGACTTCAACATCCCTGTTGATAACCCTTCCCACTGCAGCACCTCTAAACTTCTCACTATTTCCTCATCCTTTGGCCTGACTCAAAGGAACACCTCCCCTACCCACATTCCCTTGACTTCGTCTTTACCCACGCTGCACTCTGACTGACTTCTCCATCTCTCCTATTCCTCTCTGACCACCACCTCCTCTCCTTCTTCCTCTCCTCTCCCACCTCCCCTACCCCCAAACGCGTCCTCACAAGACAGAACATCCGCACCCTCAACATCCCCACCTTTTTCTCTTCTTTGACCACCTCCTCTTCCCCTCACCACTCTCTCCTGCGTCAACCAAACTGCCTCCCTCTACAATACCACCCTCTCCTCTGCCCTTGACTCTACCCTCTCATCTAGTATCTTTCCTTCCTCATTTAAGCATACCCTTGTCTCTTTCAGTCTCAAAAAACCTAATCTGGACCCTACATCCCACTTCAGCTACCAACCTATGTCCCTTCTCCCCTTTGCCTCCAAACTCCTTGAGCGCTTACTCTACCATAGCCTTATCAGCTATCTCACTGACAACTCTCTCTTGGAACACATCCAATATGGTTTCCGGCTCCTCCATTACACTGAGACTGCCCTTACCAAAGTGATCAATGACCTGTGATCTGCCAAATCCAAGGGCCACTACTCCATCCTCATCCTTCTTGATCTGTCAGCTGCTTTTGACACCATTGACAATCATCTTCTGCTTCAAACCTTCAGCTCTTTTGGTCTCACTGACACTGGTCTCTCCTGGTTTTCCTCCTATCTCTCTGACCACATGTTCTCTGTTTCCACCCCTAGCTCAACCTCCCCCTCCCCTCCGCTTCCTGTTGGTGTCCCCAATGGCTCTGTCCTTGGCCCGCTCCTCGTCTCCCTCTACAGTTCCTTGCTGGGTAACCTCATCAGCACCTTTGGTTTCAACTACTACCTCTACACTGATGACACCCAAATTTACCTCTCCTCCCCTGACCTCAACCAGTCTCTTCTGTCTAAGATTTCTGAATGCTTTGCAACCCTATACACACGGATGGCCAAAGCTTCCTCAAGCTGAATGTGGACAAAACCATAATCATTGTTTTTCCTCCCTGTAGGATTGCCTGCCCCCCTCCATAACCATGTACCGGGTGACACCCTGATGCCACTGGGTTCAGCTGCTACAGGGCACAGAGTAAAGGGAGCAGTGGCAACTGGTCATTCTGCAGCCATAGAGGACACCAGGACTGCCTTTTCTAAGACCCCCTACAAACTTTTCCCTGTCTGCTACAAATTATTTATAAACACTCACACTCATAGACAGCGAGTTATGAGCGCTGTCAAAACTGCCAGTTGTTTGGATGTGCCTAGAGTGATCAGTGGCTGGTGATTGCATTGCGTACATGCCAGAATGGGTAAAGAGGGTCATGATGCTAGAGGGCCTATTTACTTCTTCCCCTAAACCACATTATGCAAAGTTGGTGCTGTGTTGTATGTACTGCATCATTTATCATCATGCAGTGGTATGGGCGATTTAGAGGAGTATAGGAGTGATAATTAAATAAACCACAAAGCTAATCAACATAATATTTTACACATCCCCTCAATTGCAGCCAGTCGTCATAGTTTATCTTCTAAAAGAGTTCAATAGTCTCACTGTGGATATGATTAAATTCTGTAATAATAATGTTTGAGAAGCTGCATAGCTTTTGTGGATGGGAACCTATATCCCATTTAGTTTAGTTTGGATACTGCATGTTCCATTACATTTCACTTCAGTGGGATGTTAAATTATATATTAGTTGTAGTAGAAAAGTAGAAGTAATTGTAAATAGTCAAAAACTACAATGAATCAGTGTTTTTAGAAACCATTAATGATCATGTCTTTTATATGCCATGAGTAGGAAATGGGAAAAAACAAAGTGTAGGAGAAGATTAGCGCAGGGATTAATTACAGTAAGAAAAAAAAAAAGTTTGTTAGAACTTTATATAGCTGTCAACAATATAAATAATTTCCAGTATGCTGCTAGGCAGATAAGTACAATAGTATACTATCATTTTTTTAATGAATGCCTACTGTTATGTACACTTAGCTTGCTAAAATCTTTGAAAATCTACATATTCTAAAACTTAAAACACACTTTAGCTGCGTATGTTTCTTATGGAAAGTTACTCCATAATACTGTTCTAAAAGTCTTTTTTTGCTAATTGCCAATTAAGTAAATTAACAAGAATCACTATTGCATGTTGCTAAATGCTTTTGACTGAAACCAGTGTATTTTTTCTAATTTTTACTAAATATTACAAGCATTTTTTCACATAAGGATATATTTGAAAAAATATAAACTTCTGTACACAATAAGAGAAAACAAGGGTGATGTTTGTTTTATGCAACACAAATGACCTTTCAAAAGGTTAATATTTTTGCAGGCCATTCCTGAACATTGAACAGGCTAAAGACTGTGAATATGTTATATAAGGTAGATGAAAGGGCTACTCTACTGGTAAACATGTTCTGGACATTTTCAGGATGTTTGATGAGCTGTCCAGTGTTTTTTGTAAGGGCCTGATAACCCTAGATATCCAGGTAGAGTTACAACATCCAGCACATGCCCATAGACACCCAAGGATTCAAAATATATATATATTTAAAATAAAAAACTGCACTTCAATTCCATTTCAAAGGATGCTTATTTATATTCAATGATGCAATATTATATATTCAATTTAAAATCTAGACAGGACATAAAATAAGTCATATAAGACTATTTCATGTTTTAATCTAGTTGATATTTCTATTCAAATACTGACAAAATGACAAGGTTGTTTGAAACGATAGACTGATGTGTCCTGATTAATAATATTAGTCTGAATTCATGTTTCACTAAAAACACAAGCATTAGAGATTAGAGTATAAAACATATTAGCTTCAGCTAATCTTGTATTGATCTTAATATACAATCCCTGGAAGTATATTATAACATTGCATACATTAACAGGCAAAACCCCACATTTTACTTAAACTACTTTATTTATGTTCCACTTGTAGGTATTAATGCATATATGCTTCCTACTTTATTTAGATAGAGAGTGCCTTAACAATAAATTATTTTGTTATTTATATGTGCCACATTGCACTGTTACAGGACACTCAAAATATGACTTTATCCAAGATGTAGATACAAATATTCAGAGGTGTAGCATGGAATAATGGCACCTGGAGCAGGTGAATGTTATTGCGTCCCCCAACCCATCCTCCCATAGTGTGCCAAATCACCCAAGGGTGATCATGTGCCGTGCAAATTGTTGGCTGAAAGCAGGGGTGGCCCTAGGTTTTGCTATGGCAACACAGCGCCGTTTTCACGCTGAAGTTAAAGTGTGCAGAATAGGCGCGGGCCCCCCCATAGGCGGCCGCCTATATGGCCTATGCCATGGGCTGCCTATGGCTGAAAGGAAGTGTTTTTATTTGCATTAATATTAATTGCCAAGTTCTTATCTACTTGCCTCACGTTGACTCTTACTGAAAGTCTGTGGAGAGAATGAAGATTGAAGGTAACCTCCCTTATCTAACTCTCTGGATCCATTCCAATATACATATCTCCCCACTCATGACACACTGCCCTGCTTGTGCCCCCTCTCACATAAACCCCTATATTGCACATTGTCTCTTCCTGTTCCCCTTACATTTACACATCTCTCTACCTGTCTCCTTTCACGTCTCTGTCCATATTTCCTAACCATTACGCATTCACCTCCCTGTCTCTACTACATTACACATCACTAGCCTCCTTGCATTACATCTCTCATACTATCCGGGAATGTGCCCATGGGCCGCTTTGCTATCAGCAGTTTTAGGGCCACCTCTCCGCAGCCCTTGGCCGGTCGACCAGAACGGGGACAGTGAAACTAGGGGACTGTGCCCTTTAAACAGCACCTGGTTTCTCGACAACGGCGTGTGACAGTGTGGGCAGTGTGCAAGTGACAGTGTGGGCAGTGGACAGTGTGGGCAGTGTGCAAGTGACAGTGTGGGCAGTGTGCAAGTGACAGTGTGGGCAGTGTGTGAGTGATACTATGGGCTGTGTTTGAGTGATACTATGGGCAGTGAAATGGTATAGACTGTGTAATAGTATGGGCAGTGTGCTAATATGGGCAGAATTATAGTATGGGCAGTACAATGGTATGAGCAGTGCAATGGTATGGGCAGTGAAATGGTATAGACCGTGTAATAGTATGGGCAGTGCGATTGCTAGTATGGCAGCGTGATAGTGATAAAAAGAATGGGCAGTGGGATAGATGGTATGGGCAGTGTGAGAGGGGCAGAGCTACTTAATTAATATGTTACATTATATGACTTAAGTTATATTGTGCAACTTAATATGTTACATTGAGGTATATTATTGAATACCTTAATTGTTTTTACAAAGCAATAGTCAGGCCTCATACATTCTCTGCTATAGCACCATAGTAATGTCAGGATTCTTATGATTATAAAACTCCTGATGGTGGTGCAGCCACCTATACACTGGATCACCAGTAAAATATTGTTAACACTAAACTGTTCCAGTGGTTTACTGAAAACCTTTAAGATCAGGCTGTTCGTTATAGGTCACTGTTGTGGACTTGCCCCCCCAGGATAAATTTGCGTGCCTATATCTAGTAAAATCTTGTTAGAAGAAATGTTTGTAAAGGTATGAAGCACAGGTAGGCGATAAATCAAGATTCCAGGATCCAAAATCTAACAAATTATCCATTTATTGGGAGTGTCCAGTAAACAGTTGTTTATTATACGCTACCTCCATCTAAGATTCAAAATAGATTTAACATAATTGTAACTAATACTGCCCATATTTCTGAAACAAAGTCTATAACATTTTTTACCTGAAACGAAAAAGACGATGAAGGACACAAGAGGAATAAAGCATCAGGAGGTCTGTGTCATTTGCATAGCCAGTGTGATTTTTCTTTGATCACTAAAGCTAAAGTGTGCTTATCAGACAAACATTTAGTTTTTCCAGACATTCAGTAAAAATTAAGTATGCAATACCTTCAGTACAATTTCCATTGACTGCTTAAGCCTGACCTTTCCTGTCACACTCAAATCACAGAACAGAAAACCCCTTTGTTGCAGCTTTATCTGGACTGGGAACATACACATCACAAAGGCGCTCTGTATCTCTATCTAGCTGTAATGTCATTGTAACTCATGCACCTGCAGATACCCTCAATGCTCTCCGCTGACAAAACCGCATACATTAATGCTTAGGCCATGACATTAAGGCAGCCAAAACTATTTTTATATGTTTGAGTCTCTTACTTACTCTTACTCAAGCGAGTAACTACAAATTACCTCAATAAGTGACATTATTATAAGTACTGTAGGTGTAAACATTATGTTTATTCTGCTTTTAAGATGGTTTCTGTTAACTAGCTTTACAATTCAGAGCAATCCTGAATGGCAATATTTTGCTGGTTCCATATTTTTTTTTAAAGCTAAATCATAGTTACCAACTCTCCCTGAATATCAGGGAGACTCCCTGAAGATTGGGTGATCTCCCTGACTCCCTGAAGTGTTTGGTAATCTCCCTGATTCTAATTTCATCCATTGAGGTCTATGGAGATGATCAATTTCATGGAGGCCAATTGTTAATCAAAGAATCTTGTTAAATCCATTGAGGTCTATGGAGATGACCAATTTCATGGAGGCCAAGATGTAATGAAAGAATCTTGTTAATCAGCTGCAGCGTCACTTTTAGCTTTTCTATAAAGATAGTAATGAAAGTATTCACTAACAATTTAATAATCAATAAATACTGACATTTTTTATTGTAAAATAGTTTTCCTGGCAGTGCTAGATACACCTATAAGTGGAGCTATTTACAGGACACACCCCTTTGGTGCAGCACCTTGATAGTGCTAGTGATATTCATTTGTAAAAGTAAGCAAACATGAGCTAAATTGTGAGTAGGATACGGACATTGGGCCTGATCCAGATCTAGTTAAGTGCTTGAACTTAGTTACTCCTGGGCTAAACCATGTTGATTGCAGGGGAGTCATATTTCATCTGTGCAAACAGTATTAGAGTTGAGAGGTGATTTTTCCTATCCCAAGCCTAAATAATAGTGTAATAGTAAAGCTGGTCAGTATCTGTGTGCAGTAAGCAATTCAAAGATATATCCCTGCATGCAAAGAATACAATTAACTTGACTCCCCCTGAAATCAACATGGTTTATCCCAGGAGTAACTAAGTTCAAGCATTTAACTAGGTCTGGATCAGGCCCATTGATTCTGATTGGTTGTTCCTTTTGCTACAACTGACTATGGCATAAGATGGACAAATTAATCCATGTAAACTATGAAAGTACTAGTAACAACAAATGTATGGGATATCCTGCCTCCCCCAGAGCTTGACTTTGGGTTATCTTCTCCCTAATAACAAGGTCTGGATCCAGCCCATTGTAAAGTGCATGAACTTAGTTACTCAAGGGCTAAACCATGTTGATTGCAGGGTAGTCATATTTCATCTGTTGAAAACAGTATTAGTGTTGAGAGGTGATGTTTCCTATCCCAAGTCTAAATAACAGTATGATAATAAAGCTGGTCAGTATCTGTGTGCAGTAAGCAATTTAAAGATATATACCTGCATGCAAAGAATACAATTAACTCGGCTCCCCCTGAAATCAACATGGTTTATCCCTTGAGTAACTAAGTTCATGCACTTAACAAGGTCTGGATCCAGCCCAATGTAATTAGAGAAATACTCCACCTACATTTTTTCTAGGCTACAATATGAACCATAGCATATGTTTCATTACACTGTTTGAAAGTAATTTTTAGATCTTTCTGGTTTATAAGTTTAACAAGAATTAATTCCTCCTTACTTCTTGTCCGCTTGAATTACTTATTTGGTAATTAGAACATTTTGTGATTAAATATGATAGAACATAAAATAATAAAATGTAACTTTATAAAAAAAATTACAATCAGTATTTGATAAAGTCGTCCCATAACAAATGTTCTGCTACAATACATAGAACATGTAAAGACAGGATTCTTTATATCTACATTCATTTACTATTCTAAGGTAAGTGGTCAAATTAGAACCCAACCCAGCACCTACATTATTTAACCCCTCCCCCTTATCTCCTCCTGTAATATAGAAAGTATAGGAAGCGCTAGTAGTGAATTAAACACATTAATTAATATCACAAATAACAAACACCAAAATATATATAAAATACAATAAAAACAATCAGCTGATATAATATACAGAAAAATATAGAAATATATTGTATAGGGGTTGCAACCTGAATATTAGGCTAACAGAATTATTCTACATATAAATCCTCAATTAGTATCATTGTGCAAAAAGGTGCCTTTAGTATAGAAAAAGAATATAATAAATAGAAATAATACTGAAAATTTCAATTGTCAAGTGACAATTACTGATTCCTGAATTTAGGACCAAATGAACATAATACTGTGGAGTACGGTAATGAAAACTGAAGATATAATTGTCAAAAATCCTTTAGCTGTGGTATTGCAGCAAACAGATAATTTTCAAGGTCCACTGAATTCCACAATCAATAAAGTGAAGAGTATAAGAAGTGATCCAATAGTTTTTGGGCTATAATATACAGTGATTAGTGGTTGTAGAATATGATAATGATATGCAAATATATATGCAACAGAGTGATTTGCATCAATTGTTATAGTGAATCTTGAAATACAGTTCCTGAGGTATAAACTGTAATAAACAGCAGTGGAATATATTTTATTTGGATATTGGAGACTTTCTCAACATATGATATTGGGGTCAGTGTTCCTTTCCATCTGGCTGAATCCCCGTCAGCACTTATATTGTTACATCTATTGTGGCCACATTTTATTTACCAGTATTATATATACCAATAACGGCTGTTACGGATTTTATGGACTTTATATATATTTCACTGCTGTTTATTACAGTTTATACCTCAGGAACTATTGGATCACTACTTATACACTTCACTTTATTGACTGTAGAATTCATTGGACCATGGAACCTATCTGTTTGCTGCAATACCACGGCTAAAATTTCCAGGAATTTTGTCAACTATGGGCTGTATGCAGACTACTGGACGTCCGGTGTTTAGCATTTACGCAATCTAAGTAAGGAAAAGATACGTAGATAACGTAAAAATTTACTACCCATGCGGGAAAAATGCTAAACACCGGATGTATATATTACATACTTTTGGTAGTCTGCATATGGCCCTATATCGTTAGTGTTCATTACCATACTCCACAATGTTATGTTTATTTGTTCCTAAATTCAGAAATCAGTAATTACCACTTGACAGTTGTAATTTTTAGTATTATTACTATTTATTATACTCTTTTCTATACCAAAGACACCTTTTTGCACTATGATAATGATTGAGGATTTATATGTGGAATAATTCCATTATTAGCTTAATATTCAGGATGCAACCCCTATACAATATATTTCTATATTTATATTAGATAAGCTGATTGTTTATTGTATTTCATACATATTTTGGTGTTTGTCCCAATATTTATGCACCTGACTGTAACAGAGACACAATTCTCATATTTTGGGCTCTATACACCACCACAATCTTGGGGGAAAATTTGCAGTAGAGGCCTGGCAGAGCATCACCAGGGATGAAACCCAGCATCTGGTGATGTCTAGCGTTCCAGACTTCAGGCTGTAATTGACTGCAAAGGATTTGCAACAAAGTATCAAAAAGTGAAAGTTTGATTTAGGATTGTTTAGTTTGTCCATTAAACGGATAAATTGAACTGAAGCCAATACTGGGTTTTTGTTTTTTTTAATGAAAGATCTTCTAATCTGCTGTTAGAAATAGAACCTAATTGTTAGGTTAGTGATGTCAATGTACATATGATAAAATGGTTTCCTATGCTCCATTAACATTACTAATAGTCTGCCAGGTGACCCAATGGTAGCAGTACCAACAACAGAACACTCATACAGACTCATAAGAGGTCATTTTCATGAAGATAAGCAGATGTAAGGAAAAAAAAAAAGTTTGAGGTTTCACACAACATCAAATAATGAAGACATTTTTAATTCTCCACTCTGAATTCTACAATGGTCCATGCTTACCCAAAATATGAACTGATCGTTTCTCTAGGTGATGCCGGTCACCTCATAAAATACTGCATTTTTGCACTGTATCTTATATGTATATTTTCATTATGATACAAATGAAAATGGGGTAAAAATGTAATTCCATGAAAAAAAATTGCTTCCAAAAATGGATCATAATAAATGAATAAATAATTTTCTCCACATTTCACTTTGGCAGACAAATTATATGCAAAGGCAATGTCGGACTGGGGCATGAAGGGCAGGAATACTGTGATGGAGGGCCTCCAGATAGTCCATGTGTGTGGTCAAAGAGTTATGGCTGAAGCAATGTTGTATCAGAGAACCTTGCAAACAAACAATGTATCATGTACAGTGACCCATATAATTACAGTGCGTATCTTGCTAACATACAAGACAGATAACATGCTATTGACCACCATTCTAATGACAACAGAAACAACATCATAGCTACTGCCATAGAATACACACCATATACTAGTTATTGCCATTTAATACACACTGCACCCAAGTTATCACTATACAATACACATTGGATCCTGTTTGATAAATAAATGGGCACGTGAATATTTCTATCTATATTTGTCTAGATAAACTCAATATATGAAGACAGAACAATTTTTTCTAGGGTCGCTATATGCCTACAAAAAAAGCAACTTTATTTAATAGGACAACCTAAGAATCTAAAAATAATAGTCTCAATGTACCCATGTGATATATAGTACAGAAAAAAAATCATTTTACTGGGCTAAATTCTATTAAAAGGAATATATGAAAGTAAAATGATATGAGGTATTACCTCATGAAGAACAGAAACCTACTTGTGCGCCCTTGTGCGTCTCTCTCTCTTTCACTCCCGCCAGCCGTTCTGCTCCCTCCTCGTGTTTCCTATTCTATAGTCATCCTTTCTGGCCCCTTGTAT
>WWET01000089.1:493424-507690 GCA_011038615.1 Limnodynastes dumerilii | reverse complement strand
ATGGGGAGCAAGTACCAACTGGGAAGACACCATGCTATGTCTTCCCAGTTGGTACTTGCTCCCCTGAGGACAGTGCGTACATCACACCGAAGCGGCTGTCGGGATCCTGGTACAGTAGTGGCTTGTTATCCTCCGCTGGCTGCTTTACTCTGCTTTTGCTCTGCTTATGCCTTTACACTATTCAATATGACTTTATGGCTGCATGGCTGAGTATTGCTCTTTGTTGCCTACTAACATTGGATTCTGGATATTTACTGTACCTGACATTTACCAACTGCATTGATGTACCATCTACTGTTTTTATGAACCACCCCCTGCACTTATACCCTTCGGTGTTTGTACTAGTGCTTTATGCATTCTTTCATCACAATTGAATATAATCGGTATTTGCAGAAAAATTTACTTGTGATTTTCTTTATTGGTTGTACATATTTAGTGAGCAATTTACATACCTATAATATACCCCACATATATTATAGTAGTGCTTCACAGAGTATTTATGTAATTCATATAGTGTGCCGCCTCCAGAACCCTAATAAACCCCACATGTATTATATGGGAGGTATATTAGGGATTTGGAGATTGCACAGCACATACCTGGATCTACCAGACTTGCAGGCCCTGCTTGTCCTGGCTAAGTGGAAGTTAGAGGCTGTACATGAATTTTCATCTGTTTTTGGTGATGCACAGGAGCTATACCCTTTTAAGATCAGCAATAAGAAAAAATAAACACCCAAAAGAACACAAAATATATATTTTTTAAATAAACAAACAAGCACTATTTGAGAGAAAGCTCCCATCGGAGATTTTAAATAAATGGTGTGAAAAAATCTGATTAACATTCCATCATTAAAAGCATAAAACACATTTTTCAGTGCAGTGTTTTGCACAAAGCAGTTATTTGCTACTAGTGTACATATGCTCAAATCATCACTGACACTTCATGATCAATCTTTAAAACACATCAAGCAGATGTTAGGAGAATTGTTCTGCATATATGATGAAGGGCATCTTGATACAGAGAATGCCAAATTCAAAGCTCTAAAGTCATCAAAATGTGCAGCTGCATAGCCTACAGTACATTATGAGTAGCTTTGTGTATATAGTTCATATTCATAATACTTTACAATTATACTTTACAAATTATGATTTGATTTGTTAAAGTCCACACGTAAGAAGCTAGTGCACTCCCATGACACTCCCCTTTCACGGATAGATTTTAGCTGACTTAAGAGTTTATAACCCTACCCTAACTTTTCTGCGTGGATCTCTGTACATGAAGAACACTCCGACGCAAGGAGGTGCACTTGTTTTATGAAGGGACGGTTTTTGAAAATGATGCAGCCAAAAGCTTAGAAAATAAAATCTACACTCCGAAACGGACACCATGTCAAATGGCCCATTTTCAGTATCCATTCTGCTTAGGGTTAGGAAGGACAGAAAGCACAGGAGGGGTTAGGGTGGCTCCAGAGAGGGGAGGGTTAGGAGGAATGACAGCAGTTAGGGTTAGGGTTAGGTTGTGGGAAAGGGAAGGATAGGGTTAAGAAAACTTACCTGTCGCCACTCTGTTTTTTGAAAACCACTTAGTCTTAGGTCAGACTGCCAAAAACTGCCAGCAGTCGGCACCTCATTATCATAAAGTAATATGTCACAAGATAGATTTTCTAAGTGGCAAACCACACCCAGAAGTGCTTCACTCTGTCCATACTGTACAATTTAAATGCCTCCCCCTCTCTACAATGAATATACTTGAGCATACGGTGGACTGTCATGTGCTACAATTCCATACGTTGAGAGTTCCAATATGCAACATCTGCTGCACACATGCATAGTGCACTTTCAAATACCGACTTACACACACTGCTTTCCAAGAAGTGTTCCAACCAAAGTTCACTATTGTACACAATAGTATATCTTATTTAAATAAATAATAACCTACTGCATAATATATGGCAATGATCCAGGTGGTGTAATAGCCTATTCTATGAGGAAATCATTGTAATGAATTTATAGTGGCATATGCAGAGTGCTACAATTAGAGAACGGCTATAGAGACCACTTGCACAGTTCTATTCACAAAAGCACATATTACTATGCTCCTGACCACAAGTTTGCCTGCTAGCTGTTTTACTGGTTTACATTGATTGCATATTCTGTTAGCTTACGAAACCACAGTCATGTGACAGGAGCTCCCACAATACAGAAGTTTATAATAATTTCTTATATTCCACTGTGTTTACTTCTTAGTACTGTGTTATGCCACAGTTTACAGTCATTCAGTATGGAAAAAGGAGCAAATATCTGCATCTAAATCGGTCACTATGGTGCTCTTTTTTTAATCAATGACTTTTCAGTTAAACAGCATCCTTTCATTTTTGTTTTGCTGTTGACTTTCAAAATAAATTTATTGTGATGAAATAAAAAAAGCAATATAACAACAATTTCTGGAATTAATCTTTTGTACTGTGACTTGAATCACAACCACATTAGATAAACACAATAACAGTACTTATCACCCTTTGAACTTCTCACTGCACCTGATATGGAAAGAGAATAAGAAGGGGATGCTAGTTGGTTTGAGGTTTTTTTTTTTAACCAGAAGAAGCATTTGTGAATTGCTCACTGCAGGAACAGGGGCCCGTATTCAGAGTACCGGATACGTCCGGCGTTTAGCGATTTTTACTACTACGCATGCTCAGTATTTTTTAAACGTAATCTACATATCTTTTTCTTACGTTGATTGTGTAAATGCGGTCTGAATTTATGCAATCTACATAAGAAAAAGATATGTAATTTACGGTAAAAAATTACTGCGCATGCGCAATAGTAAAAATCGCTAAACACCGGACGTATATGTTATACGTCCGGTACTCTGAATACAGGCCAAAAACGGTTTCCTTTTCCTGTCCAAGCTCAGTGCTGTCTTGCACTGTGATTCAGATAAGTGGCACTTGTCTCTGCTGTCCAAAGATGGTGCCAAATTAAACAAAGTTCACTGAGGGAGCAAATCAGTGTTTTAACTTTCCTTCAAGGTATGTAAAATTACAGCACACATTATGCAGTACACATTAGAAGGTCATCATTATTTATATTTCTTCTTTCATATTTGAATAATGAACTTAATGTATAAAAAAGTTAACATGTTTTATCTTCATCTAACCTGTAACATGTCCACAGTTTTAAGCAAGCAATAACTTTTGTTTCATCAATATTCTATTGTAATTCTAGAATGACAGCCATTAATACATATGAGAAGCTTATTTCATATGCCTATTTTTGTATTAGATGTAATAAAAAACCCATAAAGCCCTAAACTCAAGTGTCCTGGAGAGAAGCTCTATAGAACATTTCAGCAAGATTTTTTACTTGTTCATAGCATGAAAGAACAGACAGAAACTGTGCAGAATCTAAAGGTAGACTATCTATCCTAAACCACTCACTGCGTTTCATGTCACCAGAGGAGCCCTAAAGTGTACACATTAAAGTCTGATCCCTATTTATAGATGGGCCACTGCATGATATTTGGTGGCTATATAGACTGCCTATAACCATGCCATAAAAATGAAGAAATAAAGGTTTACGATTTCTCAGAGTAGCACTAAATTTCTAGGAACAAATCTTTTAACAAGTATCCTATATTTTAAATATAATTCTAAACAACAATCAAGCCAGTGTGTAAAGATATTATAAGCTGTAAATAAAATTGCAAACGTACTGTTGTTTATCAGGGAGCATGATGCTATTTGGTTAACGCGATACCTACAAAATCATAGGAAGGATGGGTCATCTGCTTGACTCCCTGAAGTGTTTGGCAATCCCCGATGAAGTCATAACGATAGGATGATAGAATTTAGAAACTGAGTCCTATTTCCCTGCATTAAGGCCTATGGAGATGGCCAATTTCATAGAGACCAAGATGTAATCAAATACTGGCAGTTAGCAAAGATAACACAATTTCAATTATGGGGATCAAAATGAAAAATACCATTTGGTCTCTTGTTAATCAGCTACAGTGTCACATGAAGAAGTCAGCAGATCTCCTATTCACAGTCCTCACACTAAATACTGAAAGTATACAATTAAATAATGGAGAGTAAAAGGTGAAAGTGTTTACAAAGTGGTCTGTGTTTTATACAGAGCACAAGGCTTATTTACGGGTTTCCCAATCTACCCAGGATACATACATACTTTCTCCATTTGGCTTTATCTGAGAAATATATGATATAATTTGTACACACTTTGAGCTATTTAAGTTATTACTAAACTGAGGAAAGGCAAAATGGTGCTGTTGCACATAGCAACCAATAAGACTCTAGCTGACACTCTAGGCACTGCGGATACTGTGTGGCACCTTAAAAATAAATGTTTATAATAATAAAAATTATAGTATGTGATAGGAAAGTAAAGCTGGAGTCTAAGTGGTTGCAATAGGCTACTTTTCCTTTTCCACAGTTTAGTAAATCTAGCCCTTATTGTTATTAGGCCAATATCCTTCTGCTGCATCTAGCTGCATTCACTATGTTATGAATATATGTGAACATGGAAACGTGGAAATACTAGCTCTCTATACAACACGTGCTTCATCATCCAGATGCAGAACGAGGACATATGCATAGTAAGGCAACGTCAGCAAAAATCACTCATGATTTGGTTATGTCAACAAACCTATCAGGCAGCATTGTACTAAGAATTCCTAATGAATAGCAGCAGTTCCTGCCCTTTGGAAGTTTTATTATGTGCGTTTACACACCTTCCCATTATTAGGGCCATGGCTACTCTATGTGATATCTGCCTACACATATACAGTGCCTTGCTAAAGTATTCACCCCCTTGGCTTTTTACCTATTTTGTTACATTACAACCTATAATTAAAAAAATTTTTATCTGAATTTTATGTGATGGAGCTGCACAAAATAGTCTAAGTTGGTGAAGTGAAAAAAATATATATAAAAAATATTTTTTTTAAATAAAAATCTGAAAATTGGCATGTGCATATGTATTCACCTCCTTTGCTATGATACACCTCAAAAGTTCTGGTGCAACCAAATACCTTCTGAAGTCACATAATTAGTGAAATGAAGTCCACTTGTGTGCAATCTAAGTGTCACATGATCTGTGAGTATAAACACACCTTCTCTGAAAGGCCCCAGAGGCTGAAACACCACTAAGCAAGAGGCATCACAACATTAAGACCAAGGAGCTCTCCAAACAAAATGAATGTTCAAGTTAAGAAGTGTCACAGCACTATTTTTCCAAGTGAAGGATCAATTCATATCCAAGGGCCTAATCCAGACCTCCACGCGTTTTCCCTATGTCCCCTGTCACTTCCTTCTCTCATGCAGACTTTGGATGACTTACACGCCCATAAGCCTGCCTTAACTTCTCTGCACGTATCTGCATCCATACAAATGCAGATAATGTGATTGTGCCACCACCCACTTACCTCCATCTGCATGCCCATCCCCACCTCCCTGATTCTTGTAATGTCCCGTCAGTTGGATCTCTTTGTGTACTGAACTCAAGGAGATCCGTTACAGAATATCTGGCAGTGAATGCAGTGTACCTGAAAATCACCGACTTCTGCAAGCAGCTGGCAGAAATCGAATGACTTATGGAGTTTAGGATTAGGTCACATGTAAACTTCTGTATGAGTGTCAAACAACTGGGATAAAACTAAATAATTAAACGCGCACAAGGATATTTAGATGTTATCTGTTACTTATAACCTTAATCATCCGTTGTAGTGGTTATACTTTATTCACCCCAAGTAATGTGGTAGCCATAAGTAGCAATGGTGAGCTGTACATAATTCAAGGACTTAAAAACTGGAATTGTAAGCAGTTCAGAGTCATTTTCTTATATCTATACTTTTACCCATATTTATAACTTTAGGTCAACTTCAACATTATCCTCTAAAGTGTTATATGACAAAATTATTTAGGTCTGAAATCTAATAATACAAAACAAACAGGAAAGACTCTGTAGGGAATAAGGGGGTTCTTATGTAAATCACAGTCACATAGAAGGAACACTGCAACATTAGGAAGTAAAAGAAAACCATTTCTACAATTTATATTTGATTATATATCACTAGCTAGAATTACACTCTGTTTTATGAACATGGGCTGATGCTCTACCTATCATGTACCCATGACGAATGTATCCACGTGTGTCCATGTTGGCGGCTAAAGGATCAGTATTTAGCTTACTTGCATTCAGGAATCAATGATATATATAACATCTTATGGACAAAAAGTAAAAGCAAGACAAAACGGTCACCTTATCAATTGCAAAAACACATGGAGAAAATTAGAAAAAGGGACTAGGATTATGCTTTTGGGAAGGAGCAGTGGGGGACTATTAAGTATTAACTGTTAATTAATCAGTATAAATTAAACTACACAGGGTTGTGCTGGGAAATTTTGGCCTGAGGGCAAGTCCAGCATACTTTTATGCAATATAAATTGCTGTGTCAAAATAAAGAAAAAAGTGTTTGAAATATGATGACAGGCAAGTACCTCCAAAATCACGATAATACACAATACACACATTTGTCACATATGGGATTAGAACCACATAGGACCAGATTCAGAGTTTGAACATAAGAGATGAAAGTTACTCCTTTACTTTTACTGTTAAACTGTTAAACACTGTTATTTAGATTTGGGCTAGGAAACACCACCTCTCAACTCTAATACTGTGTGCAGCAGATGAAATATAACTTCCCTGAAATAAACATGGTTTTGCCCAGGAGGAGCACTTTCCTCTCTTATTTTCAAACTCTGAATCTGGTCCATATTGTACATTCTGCAATAAACAATGTATGAAAAATACGTGCACATCACCTTATAATAATGATAACCAAAGTCACTGTTGCACAACTTCAACAAAAAAAAAATGGAATTCAATTAGACTAATACCTGCAATCAAGGCTAATTCAATGTGGTTCTCAGGTAAAGCTTGAAGATGCTATTTATGTAATTTTTTCTTTTTTTTTAAACCCAAATCCTATAACCTGCCACAATAAAAGTTGCAGTGCCTATACAAAAATACTTTCTGGAGCAATAATTATATACAAAAAAATCTAGGGGTCATAATAGGTTGACTATAATAGGTTGAATAATGTAATCCATATAGGACCTGATTCAGAGCTGCGCTTCCGTCTATTTTTCAGACGGAAGCGCAGCCAAAATGTCTACTGCGCATGCTCAGATTGGGAGCACGCACAGAATCAGTCTGTGATTGCATCAGACCGGGCTGCGCCTGTGGAATAACATTTACCGTAAATGAGAAAAGAGTTGCTTTTCTCATTTAAATACTGTTTCCACTGCGGTCAGGTGGCTGCTTAATAAGCCTTATGCTTACACCATCTCTTGAGATGGTGTAAGTGTAGCTGCAGCTCACCGGAGCTGAAAAAAAGAAAAAGCAATTAGTAAAAAAAATAAAAAAATAACCCCTTCCCCCGCTACCCCCTCCGTTGCAACCCGCAAGCGCTGAAAATAAATAAATAAAGAAAGGCCTGGCCGGGCATGTTGCCGCTAGTAGAACTACTACTGCAAGCATGCCCATGAATGACAAGGCATGCATGCGGTAGTAGCACTACTATCGGCAGCATGCCATGCCCCTGCCATTAAAGAAAATATTATTATTATTTAACATTATAGGGGGGCACTTGGGACGTTTAACATTTTTTTTTCTTTAAAGGGCACAGTATATATATTTTAATGGCATGGGATGCTTTTTGGGGCATGGCATGCTGCCGATAGTAGTGCTACTACCTCAAGCATGCCTTGTCATTCATGGGCATGCTTGCAGTAGTAGTTCTACCAGCGGCATCATGCCCGGGCGGGCCGTTCTTTATTTATTTTCATTTGCAGGTGGCAGGGCAGGTGGGGGAAGGGGTTTTTATTTTTATTAACAAATCAAAAAGCCGTGCAGTCGGAGCAATTAAGGCTCCAACTGTTTTTTTGGGGGGGTTTTTTTGTTTTTTTTTAATAATTGGAAATACGGCCAATTCAGAGGTGGGTGTTTCAACTGAAACACGCACCTCTGAATAGCACACTTTAGCTGGTGCAACTTCCATAGCGTAATATATATATAGTCCATATGTATTTGTTTGTGTGTGTGTCTCAATTTTGTGTTTTTTTATAAACTTTATGGTAATCTACCCATGTGGTTATCTTGGATAAGATGGGTATGTAGCCAGGAACCCATTACTAACTGCATATGAAGCTTTATATAGTCAAATATTTGTGCCTGTGCTAATTCAGTTAGGTAACTAACTTCTCATTGAGGACTTTATTAAAGACATAAAAGTAAAATTGCAACAATTAAAAGCTTTTTTCCTGTGCTTTTTTTTTTAAAACAGCAAATTACATCAATGACCAAACAAGAGTGTGGTTGGCCCAGGTGCAAAGAAAAATATGCTTTGGGCTCACCGCATCCTTACTGATATTGTGCAGTGAAGGTCTTGTCTTGGGATGATGTCATCTCGTAAGACTTTCAATGCAGTTTTGCATCCTGCCACTTCACGCAATAGAGCAGGGAATGGTCATTTCCCCATCAGTAGTTCTGTCCCTGTATGACATCGTTACAAATTTGATTATTTGCAATAGTCATAAAACACATGGGTTTCTGAATGGGAACATGTCAGGTCAGCATCTGAGCATCTTTATCAATCAAATGTGGTGATATTGACTGTGGCTGTATACAGTATGCTTCCACTCCAGACAAAAGAACCACACACATTTAAAAACAAACAAACCTACCCAAAAATACAGGTAAGGGCAAGGTTTATTTGTTAGTTACTAAAAGTAGAGACATTTGAGAACATGGTGGTATTTTCTAGTATCTGATTATTCTAGTGGAGTCAGCTCTAAAACATATAATACATGAACTTAATAATACATAAATCATGTGAGAACCATCATGAGAGTTCTGTAGGGTAGAAAATCTAAGAACTTGCAGAAAGAAAGTCATTGTTCTTCTAAGAGAAAATAAGAAATTGTATTACACAATTACAACAATACAGATATAGGGCCAGATCGCATCTAACTCACCCATCCTGCCCCTAGTATGACCCCTTTTTTAGGTACCTTATGGAACTTACGAGTGCCATAGGGCTACCTTATCTTGCCGTTCGTAGTTGACTTCTTAAGAAGGAAGCTACGCATGGACATTGCCTTCCCCTCCTGCTTCTACCTAAGCACTCCCCATGACGACATTATGTCTCCTCTGTCTAAATAAAACTCTGTGCTGTCTTTAAAGGCTGCATGGAGGCAATCGACATAGCTAACTGGCACGTAGAGTGTGTAAATGACCTACTACGCGTGCAAAGTATGTCATTTCGTAAATATACGCACCTAAGAAGCATTAGCTTCTTAGGTGTGAATCAGGGCCATAGGACCTTTGCTGAGAGGGATTGTTTAAGCTTGCCTTTAATCTCAACAACATGTGTACCAAAAGAGGCACTCAAGTTCACATGGTGCCAAATGAGATGTGCCTCCCAAACTGATCTCATTCTATAGTAAGTGACCAAATGTGGACATTCATGACCTAACTCTGCTCTTTTGAGCTTGTACATAGTGTTGTGAAAGCAAGGTGCATTTGTTTGGATCACAATCACCTTTTGCTTTTTTCTGTGTAAAATACCTCATTAGATTAGCCAAAATATTTGCGGATGGGCGAGCTTTACCTAGTATTTGCTAATTTATATTTCAGGGAATATAAACTTTCATCTCCATGTGTATAATGGTGGTAAAAAAGCAAATCATGTAGGGAAGTGTGGTGTCAGGATGCTGGTATGTTCCAATCCTCCTCTCAAAACAGTAAATAAAAAAAGTAATTTTTGTAAAACTGTTGAAAGTGGTTACAGATATAAATCAATTTGGCTTGTAATTAAATGCAATTATTGCTCTAGCAGATGCAGCAAAGTGCAAATGGAATATCAATGCAATGCCTTTGAACAGACAGTCATTATTCCAGAATAAATACCTGCATTAAAGTTATGAATGGATCCATTTCTCCCTCAATTAATGACTAGGCACATCTTTATTTCTATGCGCTCTTCCTGTTATACCTCACTTATACATGGGTTGAATTAAAGTGTTATGTAAAAGACATTTGCACAAGTTCCTTTTGTAAAGGTCTTTATAGCTAGTTAAATGTACTTCCCAGAAATACCAAAAACCACAAAATATGGTTCCTGTGGTTACAAAACACTTTTTAGTGTAACTTTATTGAGCCATGTTTATTATTATTATACTTTATCACATCATCACAGCCTTTGATATCACTGGTAAATCTGCAAACACTATGGTTATTAATAAAGCATTAGCGATCAGTAAAACAAACTGCATTACATAGCATATACAAACTCCTGCGCTATTACACATGGCTATATAGACTGCAGAAATATATGTATAAAGCTGCGCGGAGTGTAAAACAAACCCTTTATATAACAAGATGTAAAAATTAACAAAAATCCAGAGTGCAGAAAAGTCACATTACAGATATATGTTTTACAGCTGCTGCTTTTAAAGATAATTGATAAACAAGAACATTAGATGGTCTAGAAGTACTGTACTTTCTTTAATGAGCCACACGTTCTTAAAGTGTGCTGAACTGTACCCGACCGTGAAAATATCTCATAAATTGACAATATTCAACTTAGGACGCAGGTAATTCATGTTATTACTGCAGTCACAGACCTGTGATTATAGCACACAGTTGTATAGCTAGCAGGTGCTCAGTGTAGATAGCTATACATAGACATATCCCTTTACAAGATACAAGAGGACATCCCTCTGCATTAAACAAGTACTAGGAAATTAATTCAGCATAAGCAGAAACTGGCCAAGCACATAGACCTTCCATATAAACCAATGGAACTTTGACTTAACATACAATTACACACCACATATCTTTCATATACCAAGATTAAAAGGTTCCAGTCAAGTTGATGAAATCATTTTGTGATTATAAATGAAATCCATAGAAAGAGATTATGCATAAATGCACTTTTACCTTTAAGTGTACATGATATTATAATCATAATCCTTTGAAATGGTCCTGTTGGTTCCCCTTGCATTGCATCTTCTTTGAGAGAACTGAACACCCACTGTTACTGTTATCACACAAAGTTCCGGGCAGAGGCGGGTCTGGGAGCACTCATAAGCTAAAGCCTGAGACTAAATAAAACTATGTTTTTGTAAATCTTCCGTGTAAATACAAGGAGAGGAAGGTGCATAAAAAAAATGCACGAGAATATGACTCTTCCGTCCAGACGACAAGTGGTTTTTCATCCAAAATGCTGTTTGTATAGCTAATTAACATGTTTAAGACCATTTTCTTTCATGGTCACATGCACTGAACTGGTTAATGGGACCCTTTCCAGAAGACTGCTGACAACTTACCATTCTCCTTGCACTCTTCTGGGGGTTTAGCTTTCTTTGCTAGCCGTGGATCCAGCCATGACGTAGTCTTTGTGTTGTGGCTGAAAAGAAAAAGACACTACTTTAAGAAAGGCATGGTGAAAAGAATTACATTTATTTCTCCAAGTAACAAATAAAACAAAAGGGAAAGGAAGGGGGTTATTTCAACAGAAATGCAATCGATACACTTAATTTGCCCACTGGTTCTAATTAGCCTTGAAGGAGTTTTAAGAGTAATCGTGCAAGGCAGCTGTAAATTTGGCACCCTGAACTCACTCTGCTGAAAGCAGCTATTTTTATTAAAATCAACCAACACGTCTGCCAAGAGTCTCATTGAAGATTCAGAGCTCATCCCAAGCTACAGGAATTTATTACATATACACAGTCTAGTGTTCTCAATGAGCTTTACTAACCACGCTAACAGGTCAGGTAGAAAATGGGAGGACATTTAACTGTTTTACTTGCGTCTTTTTTAATTAAAAATAGCACAACCGTTTTTTTTTTAAATGACCGCAGCTTTTAAGAGACAAATGTTTGACAATGAGCAGCTAAGAGGTTATAAGCCCTGCAGCAAAAAAAAAACCTGAATATTAAATCACATATTACAATATGTAGACTTGTTTTGCTTTTTCAAACAAATGCAGAAACTGTTACTGCTGCTATGATTTCTGGCTGATACAGTACACTGAGCAACCATTAATAATCATGTAAAGCAGACATTGCACAGTTTATAGTTCTAAAAATACTAATACATTTCTACTGTCATTATACACAAAATATTGCTAAAACAGAATATAAAAAGAAATGTAATCTAAATAATAAACATGAAAAAATAAACTAAACACACAGACTATACACCAGTCACCCATGTTTTTTTTAAATTTATTTTAGTGAAGCATCTGAAAGCAACTGAAAGCTGTTCATTTAACTCTAAAACTAAGAATAGTTCAATTATACAGGTTGTTCATCATAATGTATGGGATATTAAATTCAAGCAAAGATGAAAATGAACATGGTAGCCTAAAACGTAAGATAGATATACCTTAAATTTTAATGCTCAGCAGCTACCACGGTAAATTGTAATTAGTGCACTTTGTCTCTTGCGTAAGTCACCTGATAAGTAACATCGGTGCATGAGCACGTCAGATGTTACTCTAAAGTAATTGCTAACGTTCAGAATTCGGCTCCGCACATTACATGGTAATGAAGGTCCGAGGGCAGCGAACAGCAGTTCCGCATGTATCTCTCTCCGGATGGACGCAGATCCGTACAGAGAAGTTAAGGCAGGGTTCTGGATAGGTAAGTGCATAAGAGAGGGGAGTAACGGGCGTGAACTCCCTTCATTCATGCGGGCTTCATGATGAATTTAATATTCCCCGTAGTATCTGTTCTATATAGTATATAGTGTCTATACGAAAAGAGAAACCAATAATTGATCAAATTGAATGGGGTGAAACCTATGTCTTAAGTGGCAACTAACAAGAAAACAAAATGTCACATGAAACCTAGAAGAAAACTTTTAATGAGAAAATAAAACCATTTTAAAACGTAATTGGTATTCATTGTAAAAATTTTAATAATACATTTTGATTTAAAGATTAAGTATTCTACATTATATGCTAAAAAATAAATATTACTTACAAAACAAAATCTGAAATGCTAATTATGCCAAAAATAGGAACATTATCCATGTTGTGAATCATCTGTAGCATGAGTAAGCAGCACATTTGTTGTAAAAATAAGACAACAAACTAAAACAAATGTAATACATTAATTGATGTGTAATTTGAGTGTCTAAGTGAGTGATGCAGCCATAAATAGTTGAGAGCTTTCAGGCATATCATATTATTTAGCAAGAAAAGCAGAAAACTGCAGCCAATCAAAGAGGTTCATTTCTCCTACTCTGTGTAGCTTTAGATCTCTCACATTGCTAAAGGTATGGACCTTTTCCATACACTTTTTTGCATAAGGTTAAAATACAGAGTCAAAAATAAGAATAATCAGTAAAGGTTTATTCTGAAATGATCACTTTTTAGGTGGCTCAACTTGCAAAACTTCACAATACAAATTCCAGTAGGTATTTCAATACAGTTTAGCAAGTCTCCTTTCTGGGGCACAGTTTTGTTCCTTATACCGCTTTCACATCACCATCCCAGAAAAACCCGGTATTTTGTACCCGGGTCTTTTCTGGGAGCAGTGCCGTGTCATTTTCAAAACCACGTTATAAGTCCACCAAAAATCCGGGAAATTCCCGGGTCTGACCCTTTCAGATCACCAGGAATTTCCCGGGTTTTAGTGGATTTTTAGCGCTCTTGAGCATGCTGATGCTTGTAGTGCTACAATCATCAGCATGTCCAAGGATGACAGGGCATGCTAGTGCTTGGAGAACCACAAGTGCCATCATGCCCTGTCACCCGTTACAACAACACACAAATGAATACCCCTCCTAGCACCTACATAAAATATAGGGCCGGCCCCTAAACTAAAAAAAATTACTAAACATTTCATGCCCCCCTACGAAGAATAAATTACATTTAATACCCCCAAATAATGTAAAAAAAATGACCACTAATTGTATAATGTAAAAAAAAATTACCGCTAATTGTGAAATGTAAAAAAAAAATTACCGCGAATTGTGAAATGTAAAAAATACATGAATAAAAAAATTGCATAAAAATATAAAAATTAGTTACTTACCGTTGATATCGATCCCATCTTCTAAGCTTGTAATCCGTGGGGGATGTATTAGAAAAATAAAAAAAACCTGTGGACCGACGCAACTCATGTCCTGCACCGCAGGACATCCCGACGCTAATGACAGCTCTGCTGTCATT
>WWET01000089.1:476793-493020 GCA_011038615.1 Limnodynastes dumerilii | reverse complement strand
TACCCCTTTTTTCAAGTAACTTTGCAATATTCAAATAAATAAGGGCATCTTTTACTATTCCAGATATCTGCTGCCTTATTTGCTCCTCTCCCCTGATTTGCAGGAGCTCTCTCACCTCTTCATCTTTCCAGTGCGCCATCGTATGAGGAGAATGCCAGGCAACATCTGATGACATCAGAATCCGTGCGCCAGCGCCAAGACAAGTATCCAATCAGGTGCCAGAAAGAAAAACCCGTGTTCAAAAGAACCTTGGACGCTTTTAGGCACCCACCCTTCCCGGGTTGAACACGGGAAAAACCCTTCTTTTTTCCCGTGTTCAAGTCCCGGGTCTCGTGATCCGGGTCTCCCGGAAGTGGCGGTTTCACATCACCACCAAAAACCCGGGTTTTTGTTGGTAATGTGAAAGGGGTATTACTGAATAATACATTTAGAAAAAACACACTTGATAGTAAACAAAAAAACACAGCGATAATTAATATAAAAAGGGGCTCCGTCTCACCAAAATAGAGTTCAATGATGGCTTATTTGCAGTGTGCAGCTGCTGTTCTCTCCAGTGAAAGCACATATAGGGCCTAATACAGACTTAACGACAGCTACTTTACAATGCTGCATGCGGAAATCTGACTGTGGGAATGCACTGTGCATGCACACGGCAGATGTTACGCATTGTAACTCTGATCATACATAACTCTGTACCATAGGACGTGACATCCCTATGCAAGCCAAATATACGCATTGTGGGTAGTGGGAGGCAGTTAAATTGTGCATTATGGGCTGGGTTAGGCAGTTATGTACGACAAGGAGATACGTACGACCAGACATACGCAAGGAAAAGTTAAGGCAGGGTTCTGAACACGTAAGTCAGCTAAGTTACTTGCATGCAAGGGGAGTGAAGTATATTTAGCAGTGCGTAACTCCTGTACGTTTGCATACGTAAAATTACCTTAAGTTTGGATCGGGCCCATAGAGTTCTCAGTCAATATATATAATACTGGTAAGCAGTGGTCACCTGGATATTGGCAAAACTAGTGATGTAGTAAAGTCTGTATTTAAAACAGAATAGAGCCTCATTAAAGTGTCACACTTAATAGTAGTTATAGACCAGATACAGACTTCTGATATGTAGGCACTTTCCATGTGATTTGCACATGTGCACAGATCAGAGCGAAATCCGTCCACTTCTGACAGGGTAGCGGAGATGGGCGGGTGCACTATCAAGTGGGTGGGGTTTAGTATAACATTGTGCAGTATAGCTAGGGATTCATAGTACTGATTCAAAATAAAGGTAGGGGCTCGCAGTCAGAAATCTGTGCAAATAGTGGAAGTGGTTTCTCAAGCACCTGTACAGTTGCTTGGATCCAGGTATGATCAACGATCCGATTCCTGCTTGTGCTACATGCAGATTATAGGATCCAGTCCTTGTGACATGTCATTTGTGATTCTGTAAGAAGACCTGGAAAATGTGCACTGGGATCCCTTAGGACTAAGTTTGGTCTGCCCTGCATAACACATGATATATATTTATATAAAAACAGTGAATACAGATAACCATGCTGTAGTAGCACAAGCACTTACATAATCACATGCTATAAAATGCTTTTAGGAAGATAAATGTTTTCAATAAGTGCTTTCAAGGTTGTCAGAAGTCTACAGTTTGGAGCTGATTTACCTTTTCTTAACTAAGCAATAGCAGTTTTGCTGATAACAAATCATAGACATGCATTCTTTTACTGAAGAGTCTTTTTTCTGCATGCAGTTGCAAAGATTTTTAATAAAACTAAGTTTATAATAACACTGTACACTTTAAAATCACATACTTTCAATAGCTTGAATCATGTAATTGGTCTTTGGGGAAATGTGAATGTCAAGTACTACAATGTACACTTACATTATTGTCCACATTGTCCCCCTCCACCCTTATTTTCCCAAAGTCATGCACTCTGCCGGGAATGATAATAAACTAAGTAATACACAGCACAGCCAATCACATTGTGTGCATCATGAAGGATTCAGGCTTAATGATAAAAACATTCAAGTTTGTTATTGTTAAACTGATAACCAGATATTGTAGCAAAATATTAAAATAAAGTTGTAAGAATAATAAAATGTTACAATGTCAGTGACCCAGACGAGAACATAAAATGATAGGTAAAGGCATTTATTAACCTCTCTCTTGTGCCCATGAGAAGATCAGGTACTACGCCTGTGACAGAGTTCTGACAATAGGCCCATTGCACAATAGGTCCAAAGAAACAGTTTGGGCACTAAACTTACCCATCAAGCCATCATTTCTAAAAATAAGCAGAACCCAACTAGGCACCAGGAATTTCAATTTTAACCAGTGGAACCTTTGTTTCAGTTCCTTTAAAATGCTCACCACTGGCAGGTATTAGGTTCAAACCCAGTGCCCTAACTACTGTGGGAGCAGGGGGTACAGCTTTTATGTGGCCTGGAAGAGAGGTGGCACTTGGCAGTTGTCCCCCCTGCACCCATATTACTTCAAGAGGTCAGAGGCTGGCAGCTTAAGATAAGGCTTAGCATTCAGTCTATGAGTGTCGAGTGTTGTTTGGAAAGGCATTGCTAGCATTTAACAGCTGCATGTGCAAAACATTCAGTGGCCAGCAACATGTACAAGATAGAGGTCCAAATCAAAACTTGGCTATAGGGCAGAGTCAGTTTACTTCCCCTGCCCATACCCTAGTTAAGCATTAGGCGTTTAGGCCTTCTATTGTAAGAGGAATAACCTTTCCCATTTTGTTAGAGTATGGCTAGTATATTACTGTAGTGGCACTTTTTCTGTATAGTCAGGCCCTCATTGTTGGTAGGCGTTTTTTTTTTAATTGCAATACTATTTTGATTGTATGTTATTGTTTCCGCTGAATTTTACTGTAGTACCAGGTTTCCCTGATATCTCTCTCATTATCTTGCTTGTGCATTTAAGAGGCTACTTAATCCGATTTGTTTCTATTCTAGATCTTGAATTGCAGTGAGTAAGTCTTCTCCATAGGTGTTTCTTAGGAAATCTTGATTCACCAGCACATTCTTTCTAAGCCCCTACAGATACATGCTGGACTACACATGGAACAGGTGACAGAGGACTATTTTTCAGTATAGCCACATTACACTACATGTATTTATGTATGAATAATAAAATATTTGAATTGTAGGATCTAAACAATACCATGGCTTACACTGTTTCAAGTAGTAAATAAATGCTCTGAAATGTAAATCATGTCAATGTGTGCTGCTTTTAAAATATTTAATTCAACTTCAGGCATGGAGAGTTAAGATCTACACACATCAGTGCAATACATATGGTTGCAAAATGAAAGTTGTGCAAACAATAATGCTAAAATTTAAATGAGCTGTAGAGGAAAGAAAATTGTTATGAGAAATCACTTGCCCAGACAGAAAGTCTAACCAGAAGCCAGGTGTTTACTAAAACCCCTGATGGTGGGGACAGTCTTGGCTGCAGGCTCCCTGCAGGTCATGACCCTTGATGGTAGTCACAATGGGCTGGATCCAGACCTTGTTAAGTGCATGAACTTAGTGATCCAAACTTAAGTGCTTGAAATTAGTTGCTCTTGAGCTAAACCATGTTGATTGCAGTGGGAGTCAAGTTACTTGTATTCTTTGCATGCAGGGATATATCTTTGAATTGCTTACTGCACACAGATACTGACCAGCTTTACTATCACACTGTTATTTAGACTTGGGATAGGAAACATCACCTCTCAACTCTAATACTGTTTGCAACAGATGAAATATGACTCCCCTGAAAACAACATGGTTTAGCCCTTGAGTAACTAAGTTCATGCACTTAACAAGCTCTGGATCAGGCCCCATGTGAGAAGGAGGTAAGTGGAAAATGGAGAGCATGCTAGGCACCAGATGGTAACAGTGCAGACTTAACTAGAAATACCACAAGTTGGAACAGACCAATCAAGGGATGGCATGGAAGAAATACACAAACACAGATGTGTGATGGAGGTAGAGCAGGATGGAAAAGCGCAATAGAAGTACTAGATGGAAAAAGTGCTAACGAGTCCCAAGCAGGATAGAAAATGGGGAGACAACAGGGAGACACAGGGAAATAACAGGGACACAAAAGCGAAAGGCACAAATAGGAGAATACTGGGAGAAGCAGAAGGGTCAGGGAGCAGGGACTCAGAGAGGCAGGACAAACAATGGATCAAAAAACCAAAGGAAAACAAGGAAAGGCAAATGAGGAGGAAACAATGAATAGAAACCACATCAATACCAAAATGGGGTTAAGCAGAACAAGCAGCAAGATATAATGCAAGAATCAAAGGTAAGAACTGCACAAGTGCAGGAGCGGGTAGCAAAGGCTGTAACCCACAGTAAGGGTTACTGTTGGCTATTTAAGAGGAGGCTGGCCAATCCAGGGCCAGAATGGTCCCACCTCCAGTACAGGATAAGCGAGTGTCACTGCTAATAATGGGCCATACCCAGACTTATGTGTTTGGTTCTGTAAGTCCACCCTGAAGAGGGTAATGAACTCCTCTGTCACGATGAATTTGGCAGCATTTATACTGCTATAGTCCTATCTTAAGTTTACCATGCAGATCAGTGGTCTGCACAACCTTTGATCCGTACAAAAGTGTGTAACCCTGGCCATGTTTAGGCATCAACATGCTCCCCTCTGCGCACTTTATAGAGTTTAGGCTACATTTTGATTTGCTTACACAAGAGATTAGTGTAAGTAGCCAAAAGTCTGGATCCGGCCTAATGTCAGTGGGGACCACTTACAAATGTGGTGTAAAATCAGTGCCAGCAATTGTCCTGTTTGCTATGAAACCAAGAACACTGGCCACCAAAGAAATGCGGATAGTCTCAGCTGCCAAGCAACAACCAGGATCTCAGATACCACCGCAATGAGCGGCTAGTATCTGGCAATCAGGACTCCTGACCACTGACACCAATGCACACCGAGAGTCCCGCTGTCATTAAATCCAGAGATCTTGTGCTACAAGCTGCTGTGGTGGCTCATAACAAAAAACTGATTTCAACTCAAGGCCTCTGCTTCTAGGGGTTGTTCCTCTGCTCATTGAGCTTTTCTGGCTACTGAACAGTTCCTTGTATTCCCTCTGTGTCCAAACTCTATCTAATTATTCCCTTATGATTAACTCCTTCCCTTTTGTCTATATTAACCCAGCCCTCTCACTTCCTTCTTGCCAGATTATTATAAATGCTACCAGTAAATTCTGCTGCATTCTTCTTTAATTTTATTGCCTACTTTTGTATTTTGCATTTTGCCTCATACTTGGTACTTTTGCCTAACTGGTTACCTGTCAGCTGATGCTGATCATTTTGATTCTACCATCTAGACCTGCCTTTCTTGCACTATACTTTACTATACTTGCCACTATACTTTGATCCTCACCAGGTATTTTATATTTGTAGAAGAGAGCTATAGTATATAGCAATATTGAATCATAAATTTAAATAACTCAACAGGAGCGTTAAATGTGTACTTAACACCGGACTGTACATAACATTGCAATATTATCGAATACTAACAGTAGCAATCCTGGGGAATATTCAAGTTGTTCTAGTAAATCATAATGTTTTCTACATTAACTTTATGTTTGAAAGGGCATAAGAGAATTGGGCATTTTTGCTGCATGTAATTAAAGGTTTAGCAATTTAGACAAAATGATTTTCCCTGAACAGAATGTACAGTGTAATGACTGCACTCTTTTGATTAGAGTCAGCACTAGTAATAATTGTATCCTTATGCATATATTCACAATGGTGTAACTTTGTTTTTTGTTTTTCTTATCTCCATCATTCTTATTTTTTCCTCCTCAGATATACAAGAAAAAACCCTTACTATTTAAGCAATGTAGATATTACTTAAAATAATAAATGTACTTCTTTGATGGCAGTTAATACATATTTTTACAGTTTGAAGCTAGATACAAACAGAGGTTTATCATCAAAGTCAACTAAAAACACTATAGGTTAATTATGTATGCATTATACAGTGGGAGGCTGAACATCTGTAGAACATTTGCTTTCCATACATATAGTAGTCACCATTTCACTGTGGTGCAAAAAATAAATGAAAACGGAACAAGTGGAAAAATAGCATGTTACATTATTACTTTAACCTATACATCTATATGTTACACATACGCATCCTAGAAGACCTGATTATGGCTACATTTGCTCATGGATGGTAAAGATGGGCCAGAATCAGAGAGCCTGTAGCATATTGCATCTTATACACACTTGCACATAATGAACAGCTGTTAACCATTGCCATGGATGAATGTACCATACTTTATAAACAGCGAGCCTGCTAGGAATAACAGATGTGCTTCGTTATGTTGTTTCCAGCATCACAAACAATGTGCTTAACAAGATTTCCTAGGTTGCTCACATAACTAGTACAGTACACAATGTTTCCTTAGGGTGTAAAATATGTGAACATTCAGAATTATGCATATGGGTATAGCTATGATTAGAGCACATTCTGTGATGTGTTTTGCATTTCTCATCAGAAGATCTTTAATATTAAACTGTGTTATGATTAAATTTATATGGAACAACAAACACTCAGATATTAAAGTCCATTATGCTGCTTGTGCAACACATGTCTTCTTCCTAAAGTGACTCTCTTTCAAGCCATGGGCCCGATCCAAAACTCTGCTGATATCGGAGCTACAGCCAAAGTGGAGTTCGGGCATCAGTCTAACAACTGTATGTGCAAGAGGAGACCACTCCCCTCGTACACACAGAGCAGGACCTTACCTTAAAATGTCACACCCTCCAACATGACCCATTCCATTAGGTACAATATACCCCGCTCCTGAGCTTCCAACTGTCACTCACCTGGTTTAAATGAATTAACTGATATTTAAAAAACAATTAGCTTTTTCAATAAATGTGGTTACCGTTACCATAGTAACTGATGGTTTGAAACTGAAGAGCAGAGTATTTTGTACCTAATGGAATGGGTCATGTTGGAGTGTGTGAAATTTCAGTCAGTGCATAAATGTGGATAATATGTAAGGGCTTAACCAAGCCCTTAATGAATGGTTAAAATACCTCCCCCCTCCCACCTTGCATACATGCAGTCACATCCTACCCTGATGTTGGAAAGGCTTCCAGCATGGAAGCCTGGATTTTGGGGATCCAGATCCATGTTGGAGGGATCATGTTTGCGCAAACACACAAATGGGGTTGATTCAGGAGGTGCACTTACACCTTTTTTTAGGTGCAAGTGTAGACCTTAGCAATGTCATGTTGAACCGTAAAGGAAGGCAATCTTACATTATGAATGCAGAATTAGAAGTGTCAGAGGCTAATCATACTTTTATAGTTATCCAGCTGTTTGTGAGTTTTGTTGACTAACAACCTGCTGTCAATTATTAGAGCACACGAAGCACAAGATGCAGGTTATCGAATGTACAGTTACTGCATAAGAACTGTAGCTCCTAACCTACGTATACATTAAGGGCCGTATGCAGAGCTCCGGCTGCATTGCAAATGCAGCCGGAGTTCTCCGATATGTTATACTGCGCATGCGCAGTAATTCTGTAACGTAATCTACGTTATTTGTTGCAACGTAGATTGCGTATACGCGGTCATTTGCAATGCGGCCGGAGTTCTGCATACGGCCCAAAATGTGTAAAAGCGCTTTACAATTGCTGCTATAGGTTTACAATTGAAATCTGTCTAACATATCAAAGCAGAGTACATCATTCCATCTCACACAGCATGTTCTTTCTTTGCTGTAGTACATCCAGGGTATTTTCCTGACAAAGTCACTGTTCTGATCAGCAACTGCAACCACAAGCAGCTCATGCCAAGGATAGATATTACTCTAAGGACAGATAGATCACACAAACTTACATACAGTATAATGTTCAGTTGACCAGTAAATTTCCATTCGGATATCCCTTAATTTAGATCTTTAAAAAAAATTTGTAAGAATTAAGTATGGGCTTAATATATTCTATAATATGTAACACACATAACCAAATAAATCAAGTTGTCATAATACAGTAAGCATTGGCTTTTAGGACATTTTTATGCATTATAATGACTTCCCTAATAGGGAACTTCATTCACAAATAGTCTACTGCCCCCATGTGCCAAAGATCCACAATTCACATAATGTACACTATATTTTCCAGTGCTCCTGTGGGCAACAATTAGGAGAAGGAGACTTGACAAGGACCTGTAGCTATTTGAGCCCACTTAAAACACAAATCTTTTCATAAATAAGCTTTTCTCAGCTTGACTAGTTGATTTTAGCCTTTTATCTCCAGCTCCACCTTCCTCAGAAGAACCAGCTTTGATTTATTTAGAGAGCAAACATTTGTCCTTCCTTTCTGAATTCAAAGAATAAAATGCTTTCTCGGTTTGAGTCTAATGGGAATCAGCAGATAAAATGATCTATTATCTACAATCTATAATTCCATCATGAAAGAAAAACATTATTGACGTTTACATAAATTATGACTTAGAGGCCATGCTGTGTAAGAACTTTCCACACAAAATTAAATGCATATATATGCAATTTATAACACCTACCATGTGTATATTAATACATTTCTATGACACATATAACACTCACCTAATTGGGAAAGTGATTTTTGATTACATGTAATATACAGTAGAATGTGAATCAGAGTAAAAAAGCCAATAGTATAATACTTCTACATTTTAATATATTTAACATTGTGGGCTGGATCCAGACTTCTGATGGTCTACTAACTCCTATAATTTTTTATTGTATTCAGTGGCAAATGCAAGATTTTGAAAGGAGGTTTTCCAATGCATGTAATACATGTGGGGTATATTAGCATACCTTCCCACATTTTGGAGCCAGAAACAGGACAAATAAGCTCCACCTCCATACTGCCCAAACTCTGTTTCCACCCCGCCCTCACTGTCATGTCGCATGGGGTAAAAATTACCCGTAGCCTGTGAGTTAGTGAGTGTGTGTGTGTGGTAGGGAATTAGACTGTAATGCGGCAGAGGTTGATGTAAAGGACTGTTTAAAATTGCAAAGAGCTACATAATATGATGGCACAAAAAAAAAAAAAGTAAAATAACAATACTGATAATATAGTCGTACTATCTGACTGCCAAGAAATCTAAGATCTTAACATTCTCTATGAAAGCAGGAAGTTTATAATATAGATTTCTACCTTAAAGAATTACATTGGTTATTGGCTGTAACAAGTCTTGTTTTTAATATTATTTTTAGGTGATTTATAAGTTACTTATTTCACACAATAAAAAAGTAGTTTTATTTTGAAGGTACACATCTAATAGCAATAGTAGAGCACATTACACAATGGACCAGAGCTTGTCAGTGATTTCCTTTTGCAGCACAGGTCATTACAATCTTCCTTTGTGTCAGTCTTCCCAACATTGTTGCAAAGCCACGCCTCTATTTACGATTTTCACTTTTTTCTCTTCTCTACATTTTCAATGCGGGGTGTTTCTGGGCAACCAGAAACCCCCCTAGGTGCGCTACTGGTATTGTGAGCGGATATTTTGTACTGCACATGTATCTGTGGTGAACAGTCAGAGCGCATTCCAACCCTAAAGACAAATTAAGTACTGGATCCAGACTCCTGAATGCTTTCTGTACATGTGGCAGTCCGTGTGGCCGACAGAGAGGGGTGTGAAACGCCCCTGTCACTCCCCTCTCTCGTGCTGGCTTTATGGCAGGTTACGCTGCCTTAAGTATAGCGTGTTGATCAGCGGTCGACTTTAGCGGGTGGGGGGAAGCACGGACAATTTCCTAGGAAATATCATTATACAGAACTAAGTTGCATATGATACTAGATACGGTAGTCAAATCATGCCTCTTACGCACCTTGTGTGTGTAAATTACATAAGGTTCATAATCTGGATCCAGTCCATAGTCCGCAAGTGGGTGTTAATATGCATTTCATTCCCTCTCTTGCTTAAATTGAAAAACTCAATGAAGCCCCTAGCTGTTCAAAGTTTATCTGCAGGTCAGGAAATGTCATATAAACCAGAACCTAAACAACATTTAGCAGAGTTTTGTTTTTTTTATCAATAGAGACAGAAAAGAAGATCTACTGGATACTTGAGATCCTTGTTTACACCAATAAGCAAATGAAGGTTTTAGCAAAGACACAAATAAAAAACTTAAGCTTTCCTCTGATATGTAGATATAAGTGGCAAAAAAGCAAAATCCGGGCATTATTGCAGTGTTGTATCAGTCTTGATGCCAGATAAATGCATTAGTCAGATAAAGATTACATGGTTGCTTTAAGTTTTAATCCTTAAGCGAATATGTTCTTTTTAATTTCTATGGAAAGAAAAGATTTATAGCTGTGGCATGAAATTCACCACCTGTTACACGAGAGCTTCAAGGAACATTCATTAAAGTGTTTAAAACACAGGAACATGGCAAATGCTTATCAATTAAAATGTCAGTATACTACTTATGATTAGTAATCAACCTGCACAAATTTCAATCACATACAGCAGTACATATGTTGGTGCTATGGGCCTCACAGTCCTGTTATGTTACGGAAACATCCTAAATCTTTTTATGGTCGCATTCAATTGGGTATTAAAAAAATGTAATTTCTGTATCCATCTGCTAGACGCATTTAAGTGATGTATTTAAATACATTAATATAATCTCTCCCATTTTCAAACATGAACTTAGGCAAATGTGCACCATGATGATACAGCAAGAGATTGAATTAACATTTACCCTGCAACTTTACTCTTAAATAAAACAAATGTAAGCATTTATGTTATGGAATTATTATAGAACATTAGACCACTAGAAATGTGAGGTACAGATCAGTGGGTTATTAGAAACATAACGCACACTGAACAGTATTATAAAAAAAATCATTCAACCTGAATCTTCAGCTTAAAAATTTATCTTGAATGTCTTTCTATGAAATATATAAATTATTCCAACAACCTAAATAATACACAGAATAATCCAACACAGGAACATAACAAAGGCCCTGATTCACACTTAAAAGTGAGTTAGGTGTGGACAAAACGTCAGTTTTACGATGACAAAATGTAATTGTATTAAAAAAGAAACAACTGTGTGTTTGTGTGTGTGGAAAAGCCTAAAACCTCAAGAAAACGTATATGCTTTATGGACATTCTAAACGTAAACATCATAAAATCTTCTTTGTAAAACACTGTTGAGGAGAAATTTAAAGAAAAAAAGAAAACACAATGGCCAGGCCTTTGCCAACAGCAAGAGGAACACTAAAAGCAGGTTGGCAGGTAGGCTCTGTTTATCTAACAGAAAGCTGGCACTGATGGAAAACACAAGCTGTACAAGAAAAAAATCTGAGGCATTACCTTGGCCTGTGTGTGGTAGAAAATATTAGCAAAGCAACAAAATAAGAGCACAAAAATGAACTTTGATGATTATTATTAAAAAGTCTTTAATGCGGATAGAGTATGCAAACAAAATAATAAAAAAATAAGCTTTTTAAAAATATCTATTAAAGATAAAGAGAACCCCCCAGAAACTATATATGCTAAGCTGTATGTTATACCCACACTAAAATAATAAGAATATGTAGCCGTATTTTCAGGTCTCTTAATAGCTATGTACACAAATATTTGTCAAAACATGGAATTCTGTCCTGTTGTGACCTTTTCCAGGATTCAGGGTCACAGATATGCTGTTGTCTACTATTTCATATGTATACAGATGATGTGACACTATTTGTGACTCAGAAATAAAGCATATGTACTTACTCAATAAAATAAACTTCTCCTTTCTCTGTGTATGCCATCTCCCAATTATCAGGCAAGAGTCCCAGTTCATCATTCTCGTCGGGCTTTAGTTGTTTCTTCAAATCCATGCCTTCCTTTGACTCATCCGGCTGACAGTACATTGGAGCAGAGTAAGGCTGGGATGAAATCTCACCTGAGGCATCTGTACTCTTGTCTTCGTGCTCACTTGATTCTGCATAAGATAGAAATTCACCTTTATAACCTCTGTCCTTAAGTGTTGTTTAAAGCATCTCTGCTGATAAAATTTGCTCTTTAAGTCAAGTAAAAAAGTAAAAAAAACAAAAAACCTAATATGCTGCGAAATCATGTTGCCCAATACATCTTTCAGCACCGCTTTGCTTCACCATGTCTCAGCATTGCGGTGTTGCTCCTAATAGGACCACTCTCCCCTATCATCATTTTTTAGCCTTTTTAAATTAAATTAATGTTTTTATGTGTATGATTTATGATTGTTCTCCAATTAAAGATTTGTGGTTTTTAATTATATTTAAATCCATTTAATTTTCTACTGGGCATATACGTTTATGGATTGATCGAGGGTGGACCATGATCCCTTTTTTTATTCATCTATGAGATTTGAAGATTGTTATTTTATATATGTTTACAGTTTAGATTTGATGAGTTTAACTATTTTTATTTGACCACTGTTTATTTATACAGTGTGGTATCATCATATTTTAAGGTTTTTTTTCATTTCTATTGTTATATGAATTTTAAAAGTTATTTTTTAAGATTAGCTCTTTGGTTCAGGTTTTACAACCGTACAGCGGTCATTTTTTTTAGGGGATCTCCAGTTCTTGTCTTTTTTTCTTAATAGAGATTGAGGAATCTCAGATCACAATGATCAAATTTTTTTTGTTTTTTACAAGATATTCTTTTAAGTTACTGCCTAGATCTCTGTATAAATGGTAAAATTTCCCTTTCACATCTTTATAAGGATTGTCAAGATTGATAAAATAAAATATATAGAAAACATTATGGACCGGTACCAAACATAAGTGCAGACTAAGTTCTTTAACCACTGCAGCGGAGGCCAAGGTACAGAATATGCTACACTATATTCGGCTGAAGTGATCTGATCTATTGTTACATCTGGCTATATGGAGACACATCTAATTCCCTTTACAATATTTTATTCCTTCCCTTCATTTACTTTTCAGAATGATTATGCATATCGTATACCAAAATGTTGTACAGAAAAAAAATAAAAAAAAATGGGTTAATTTCATATTTTGTACATATAATTATATGGCCCTATTTCGATAGGGCAGTTTTTTCCCAGGTAGTTTAGAACTGGCTGGGATGTCGATTGCTTATGCATAGCAATTGATTCCTGACACGGTGCTCCGAAGGTAAGTGTTAAAAACTACCCCAACCCTTCTCCATATTGTAACCCTAACCCTCCCCTTCTATGACCCTTACTCTAACCTTCCCTTCCCCGCAGCCTGAGCTTAACCTTCCCTTCCCTGCAGCCTGACCCTAACCCACCATCCTCCGCAGCCTGACCCTAACCTACCACTCCCCGCAGCCTGACCCTAACCTACCACTCCCCGTGCCCTAACCCTAACCCTCCATAAGCTGACCCTAACCCTCCATTCCCCGCAGCCTGACCCTAACCCTCCATTCCCCGCAGCCTGACCCTAACCCTCCTGCGGCGGCGGCCAGGGCATTTCCGAAAATTAATGGGCCAGTATGCCGATCAGCATACTCACCCTTCTAAAAAAAATTCTAAAATGGAGGGGTATTGGAAATAAGGGCATCCAAAAAGGAACTTTCGGATGTCCCTATTTCAGAATTCCTTCCTCCTGTGCGGGGACTGCAACCGATATATATATATGTATATATCTATATATCTAATTATAACATTTATTAAATACATTGATTATGGAATCTATGGATTGCTAAGGTGTTAAAATAGCCCTTAAAAAACCTAACATTAAAGTATGAGTGTATATATATATATATATATACACGAAGAAGGTGCCTGGCACTGGACGTCTTCACAAATAATTACAAGGACATCAGAGAGGTTGTGGTCCAACGTTTCAGAATTTTTATTCTTTCATCAGGGATAATAGTGAACAACAAACAGTGCAGGGTTTAAATACTTACTGGTGATCATCGCGGCACCTGTCTCCACGCCCCCCGGAAGTCCGTCCCTGCGATCGCAGCTAAACACCGCTACAACCACAGGGCGTCCTACGTGGTCATGGAAACCGGCTCGCAACGATGACCTCATCTATGTGCACTGGGATGATACAAAGTTCATACATACATACATTCTATGGGAATGTTACTAATTACACCACTCATGAAAATAAATTGAATAGCAATAAGAGGGCACTTTGAAAGGAAAATATGTCAAGCTGCTTTGTGCAATATAAGACTTTAAGTGTATATACGTAATGGGAAGGATAAGTAAGGCTTGCACTGCAATGAACAACGTGGGAGATAATTAGTGCATAAAAGAATCTTTGCAGAGTCTTGTGTATATTCTAAAATAGTTTTTTTATCCTTACTATATGTTGCAAAATTTAAGTAAAGATTGGATATAGGACGTATTCTTTTATGGCAACAGTAAACACCTATTCTAACAGCTACTGTCAGTAAGATAACAACCAAGACACCAAGAACGTAGCGTAGGTTTGGAAAAGGGGAGATTTTGCCCATAGCAACCAATCAGATTCTAGCTCTCACTTTCCTATTACATACTAGAGAATGTCAGCTAGAATCTGATTGGTTGCTATGGGCAACATCTCCACTTTTCCAAACCCGCAGCTTTGTAAATTTGGCCCTTAGTGTAGACCTGCAAAAAATATACTTTCTCTAGAAGTGCACAGACCTGGTGTAACTGCAACTCCATTTCCATTTATAACAGGCCTCTCCTCTTCCTCTTCCTCGGGAGGTTCAATTCCAGTCTTTTCCATGTTGCTCACAGATTTATTGCGTTTGCGTTTTCCTTCAATTCTTGGGATCCCACCAGGGAAAATATGGTCTGTTGCATTTAATAAAAGGGGAGCAGGTTCAGCTGGAGGCTTTGGTGTGCCGTAGTAATTTTCTGTAAAGAAAGAAAACATTTTTTGTTTATTATGAGAAACTTAAAGAAATAAAAACACATTTCCATTTTTTGGTATGTAAGAATTACAAATGAAAGCATAATGGATAATATAACATTTGTGTTATTTTGTTGTATATATTACGGGTATCTTAGGTAGGCAGTTGTCTGGTACTAGCAATCTAGCAACTTATAACAGGTTACTTGTCAAAATAATACAAAAAAAAAAAAAAGCCTTTTTCAGTTTTTCCTCCACATACGTACTTGCAGCACCTGTGGTTACTCATGTTGTGCTTTGAAGTTACCTCTTACACAGCATTTAAAAGGTAACCCAAATCTCTTTTGTTCATTGCAGTAGCTTCAGGTAATGGTTATACATATTTTTTACTTTACTCAATTGAATAGAGGGTTGCTCACCAATGAAAAACCTGCAAAGGCTAAGTTACATCAGAGAAGGCTCCCCAAGCATTTGTATGGATACATCTATTTGACTATTATGATATCTGTTTTGGTATCACTGTTTACTTTGAATAAATGCATTTAATGAAAAAAAAAAAAAAAAAAAAATCATACCCAGCCCACTTTGTTAAAATCCCTTACTCACTCAAATAAGCTCTCAGGCCTTCTGATATCCAATTTGCATTTCTTTAAAATGTAATATATTACTTCCAATGCCTAAGAAGACTTTTTTTTATCGATTCCTATTCCAAACGTTTATGTCAACAGAAAAACAGCACTTCGCAAAATAATTTATCTGACCGACTTTTGAAATTATGATGTTCAAAAACCAGTGAAGTGATCAGTCTTTTAGGCAAATGAAGCATCCCCTATTTCCTGGTATATGATGCACATCATAAAGCTGAGACTTTTTCAAGGTGCTGTAACATTCCTGTAGAACAGGGCTCAACAAACACGAAAGCTATGCTACTAGAATGTGGGACCAGGCAACCGGAGTGCAGTGAAGGAGAAACCTTTGGGGAGGTCTCCTTCTCCCCTGCTGAAACAACTGGGACAGAAGCAAATATTATCCACAGGGGAGTTCCCCTACAGTGACTTATTACTCACCTGTGAAACTACAGGGACAGCCAACTTTGTCCCAGTCGTTTCAGTGGGCAAGGGATTTAGTGGCTACAGGGGGATAAACTGCAGATCGTTTCTTCCCAGCATCATCATACAGAGAAATCCAGAAGACTTTGCAGGTTAGTACATTTTTTTTTATGTATACAAACATGTATGTATGTATGTTTGCATGTTTAAAAGTGAGTGTATGTATGTGGAATAAAAACATATTGTACCATGAAGCGCCCCCTTCATTTATTTTTGTGTGTGTATATATATATATATATATATATATATATATTTGTGTGTGTATA